>JADRCD010206500.1:50177-62228 GCA_019843815.1 Montemys delectorum
AGCCCCCATCTGCCTGGCTTTTATGTAGGTTCTGAGGACCAGAACTCTGGCTCATGCTTGAGGGCAAGTGCTTTTTCCCATGGACTCATCATCTTCCTGACACCCCACCCGAAATCAAATTTGACTCCTTATAAAAAGAGAAGGTTTGGACACGCACAGAGCCATCAGAGAGGAGAGCCACCCATGAGCAGCGGAGAGAAGCCTTATGTGAAACCAGCAGTTTGATCTTGGACCTCAAGATTCTAGCACTGGGAGAAAAATACATTTTTTTTTTTTTTTTTTTTTTTTTTTGCTTTGTAAACTGCTCGGTGTGTGGTATTTTGTTATGGCAGCCTGAGAAAACTAATGTTGCACATTGTTGTGTTTTATAAAATAGCAGTATAACGCAGCGGGAGGGAGCATCTAGGTGGGCCCATGCTGAGGTGTCACACTGAGCAATCAGTTCTATGACAGGCCTAGTATAAAATGTATTGGGGGATGGGAAGGGAACATGGAGTAGAGGTAGAGGCATGCAAAGAAAGGTGGTGGTGGTAGGTGGGGACAGAGAAGGATGAGAGAGAAGAGAGGGAGGAAGAGAGGAAGAGGAAGAGGAAGAGGCCAGCAGGGAACATTTGGGGTGGAGGAAGAGGGAAAGAGGGAGAAAGGGAGCGAGAGAGAGAGAGAGAGAGAGAGAGAGAGAGAGAGAGAGAGAGAGAGAGAGAGAGAGAGAAGGAGAGGGAGAGGGAAACAAGTTGTCTTAACGCCTGGCTCTAGCTCATACCTTTTGGGCAAAGATGTAAGTTGTTGTTAGGTAACTTCTAGGTAGAGCCTAGAGGAATTGCCAACATGCATGATGAAGTACGGACAGCAAAGAACTTTGTCAGTTTTTATTAGGTCTAACTCAATTATGTGGAGCCTTCATTTTCTAAGAGCCCATACTGGGCTAGAAACTATGGCAGGCAACTTTCCTGACTTTTCTGGCTGAATTGTTAAGCTGTCGTCTGATTTATTTAAGAAAATAATGCAACTTAAAGGAATTTTACAAGAAAATTTACATAATTTTTTATTCTATACTTTGTTGTATTGTATTGCATTTAAAGATAGTATTAGAGCGGGCTAGGAAGATGTCTCAGTGGTTAAGAGCACTGGTGGATATTTCCAGTACCCAAAGAGGTCTGGAACTCCAGTTCTTTGGGATCCCACATCTTCCTCTGGTCTCCATGGACTCTAGGCACACACATGCTACATATGTACACATGCAGGCAAAACACTCACACATATAAAATAAATTAACATAAAATGGATGGTATTAATCTAAGGTTTACTAACAAATGAATTTACCTAAATCATTAAGCCAACTAACACAGGGCCAGCTGTATTTTCCAGTGTATCTTTTTAGGAAAAAATTATAACAGACTAGGAAACATTACTATAAATGAGAATTAATTCCTATAAATTACTTGGAATGGGGGGGAAAAAGCCAAATGGAAATGACAAATAGTATTGACCCGTGGATTTACAGCTAGGCAATAATTTGGTACCTGTCTTATTTCTTAAAGACTTCATACATTTCTTTTCCCTTTTTCCATATTATGTCTCAGTAATCAAACAACAACAAACCCCACACACATCTGTGTTGCCCAATTACAAACTTTTTATGCATAGCAATTTGTTACCATTTCACATTATTACCCCAGCTCATTTCTCATGGAAAAAATTAGCATCCGTTTAAAAGAATATTTCTTTAATCACCGATTCTGATTGTCAGCAGTACCATTTTGTAGATGGTTTTGAGAGGACTAACAAATCTTTTATTTTTATCGGCTGTCTCATTTTGTTCTCTTGCATATTTCACATTTATGGTCTATTCAGACATTCTCCTGTTTTGTTAAGTAGGAATCTGTGTGGTCTTTGATGTAAGACATAATTTATTTGACAAGGAAATATGAGTCTGTGCCCTGAATCCACATTTAACTGATGGATTGAGAAATTTTAAAATTGCAGCAAGATAGACTCTTCTACAAACTGCATACCACTTGCATTTTGCTAATCTATTTGGCAGCAGATTTGCATATCTCTGTCTATATATGAATATGTAGAGATTCATGCGACCATGCAATGGTAAGTATGTGCAGTTTTTCTTTTATTAATAGAAAAAGAACTTTGCCACAGGAGTCAATGATGATTCCTACAGAAAAATTTTGTATACTCTATTCCTGAAATTAAAGTCAAGATATTTATTTTTCTTTATATAGATAGTTATAGCTTTATAAAGTGACTCCTAATGTCTTCAAGTATGTGTTGCTTTCTCCTCTACCTACCAAATGCAAGCCCTCTTAGCATTTCAAGATTTATATATTTTATACATGCTCTCAAGTCCATATTCCGGTAATTGGAAACTTACTTGAAGCTCATTCCCTCTGCTCAAACTGCTTGTCAATTAACCTTTGCGAAATGAAAGTTTTAAAAAATACGACTTTCATATTTCAATCAGGTTCATTTTCAATCATAACACTCTGGGGCTGCAATGTTTTTTTCCACATATCACATATCATTTAAGATTTGAAACGTCTTTGATGTTCAAGTGTGTACCATTTGTGTGCAATGAAGGAGATTAAAGTACCTGGAATTACTTGTACTTTGTTTACTAATACTAAACGATTTCATGACTATGTACCATTTCCATTGATGCCTTTGCTATGTCTGTAACAAAATGGGCCATACTAAGCAATGGGAAAAAAATAGGTCCTGCTGTGACATTTGTAATCTATAGTGGGTGAAGCAGGTGGGATAGTTTCTGACCTGAACCCTTAACTGTATGAAGTTAAAGAGCCAACAACTCTCAAGAATGATAGGAGTGAAAAGCAGGAAAAGGCTAAACACTAAATGTCAAAAGGCACAGATAATTATCATTGTTGGAAGGTAGAAGGTGGCTCATGAGCCTTGTGTCTTTGAAGAGACTGTGGTTTCCATCTCCTCATACAGCAGTAACACAGAGGGGAAGAAACTCAGCATCCTATCTAGACACAAGTTAGGGCCTGTGAACTGAAGACCATCCTTTTTTCTGGGTGTTGATTCAAATGCCATTTCCTATTCTGGTATGGAGGAGCAAATTCCAGCACAGATATCACAAACTCAATATTGATTTCTGAGGGGAATGACAAATCCTTGACCTTACCGTGTCTGAGAACCTCTCTGTGGAAGCGTTCATGTCATCACATCTCTCCTCCCTCTACCATGCCAGATTCCCCAGCAGACAAAGACGTCAATATGGAACATCCTCTTTCAAAAGCCTTAGAATATTTGAACACCATTTAGTAACAAACTTACTGCTTGGGAAATCTTCTAAACCTTAATAATATTTTTGTCTTGGAGTCAAAATGTACTTCCTTAGTAAAAGGAAAGAAATAATATACAGCACACATATATAGTCTCCCCGGTCATTCCTTTTGCATACTCTCAGCCATCCTTGCTGGTTGGTGGAATGGAAATCCCGCTATCAGATTTTACCTTGACTACAGGAAATAATTTTTTTGGACTATACAAAATTATATTTGACTCTAGGCATACCTATTCATTGAGTTGACTTGGAGCAGGTTCAATTCCTTCCATTAAGTGTTAATTTTTCCTTCAATCTTTCCACCTGTAAGACCTATCTGCAGAATTATGCAAGAAGAAGTAAAACATCAAATAAAAGACTTATACTAAGTAGATGCCAAATAAATGCTGTTTTGTTCTTGTTTTGAAAACAGAAGAGAAGTAAAGGCTTCAGGCTCTGAGACTAGATAAGCTGGGTTCATAACTCAGATTTGGCAGCAATATGACATAGAGGACGTGCCTAACCTCCTTAGGGTAAAACCAAAAGTTAGTTCCTATGGGTTATATGCGGTTTAAATGAATTAATATCTGTAAGGAATTCAGAATAGCTTCTGGCATCTGTTATTCATTACTTAACTATAAGGAACTGTCATTTCCCCAAGATCTGACCCTGATCCCAGGGTAGTAGTCATTGTTTCCAAGAACTTAAAGGAAGTAGAAGGACGACCTCTTGGTGAAATATAGCCCATTCCTTAGCCAATTCCCCAAGCTGTGTTCTGATGATAGCACAGTAACTTTCCTTGAGAGGAGCAAAACACACGTGAGCTATTTTATCTGCTATGGGCTATGAATTTGAGAGATTGCTATATAGGAGGGAGAAAGTGATATCTTTCCATCACTCAGCACCCAGTTCAAAGCACTGGCTTATTTAATGAAAGATAGATTAACATGAGAAAAACATACACATTAAATACAAGTTTTATGTGATCCAAGAGCCCTTGGGAACAAAACAAAGAAACAGGGAAACCTCTGCATTTAAAAGCTGAAATCAACAAGGGAGCATTAGTCATGCAGAAGTATTGGACATAGAGGTAGGACCCTGTGCAATACATTTCGGACCTACTTCCTTTGTTTGGGTACAGGATCTATGAAGTGAGCATCACACAAACCATTTCTGAGGGCCAGAGAATGCTTTTGCATCCTGCTTCAGGGGAGAAGGGCAGAGACATCCTGCTCCTGCTTCTCTCTCAAATGTCAGGGTCACTGTGTTGAAGTCACATGTCCTGAGCCACATCAGTGACCCTTGCTGGAACCCTGAGAGGGTAGGTGGCTGGCTACCATTCACACTCTTAACTCGGACAGGAATCTAGGAAGTCAATGTAAGTTTAAGGAAAGCCTTAGAATGAACCTGTAAATACATTCTTCATTCTTCATCTGTCAACCCTCAAAAATACAAATGGACAACTTTCCAGTTACTTCAGCAGTGCAGTAAGCAATGGGAGATGTGGGTGGTTTTCTTCTGTGGACTAGAACTGAGGGTAACAGCCTAGAGGAAAGCCAGGTGAGAAAGAAAGTCAAGATCCATTTTATTTTTCCACAAATCAAAAAAGAGATTGTTCCAAAGTGTCACAGGGAAATATGCATTCACCCAGAAGGGACTGAGATTTCTGTATGGGGTTTTTCAGCCAATTTCTGGGGCAGACTCTTATCAAGGCACCTTAACAGTAAACTAACAATATTGTATACAGAAGCAGTTTGAGAATTGTAACTAGTTATTCTCATCATATTGTGCCTGAGCATCATCAGTATGATTAAAGTAACTGATTTTTCCTTTGTCATTGCATCTTCTTATCCATCACCAGTAACCTCTTATAATCTTTATTTGCTGCTATAAACAGAGGGAGTCTTGACTTCGGAAAACCAATAGCCTTTCCTTTGGTTTAACTTCAGAGCTGATTCTGGCCCATGATGAATTGCTGAATGGTTGATTTCTTCACGCTCCTTTTTGTTAACCTTTCTTGACAGCTCCTGGATTGCTCTACGTAGTAATTTGCTCTGTGATAATCGCTACTGTGAGGCGTCTCCTTGTTTTCTTTTTCTTTACAAGGATTCTTAACACCCTCTGTAGGTGAGAATATGCAATTACAGATTCAAAGTGTTCCCCAGGGAATGGCCTCTCAGCCACCACCAGGATTTTCCTAATGCAACTGTTAAATGTAATGAAAACAAAGAATCTGATTCTCCAAACATCCAGTTCAAATAAAAATTTAATTAAAAGTTATGAGCACATTTTATTGATTAACAATTTTAGTAATTAAAGAGTGCGGTTGGCGTTTTTTTCTATTTGGGTTTGTTCTTCCTTTGAGATCTCTAATTGTTGTATGGCTTTACATTTATTGATAACTCTGTTTGATGAATGCAGATGCTACCTTTTACTGCCGTCGTTGACAGAGTAATCATATTGTGAGGAACACCAGGCTTATGTAGTAACAGCTGTTGCAGTTATCCATGCTGACATCCATGGGGGAAATGTGTTTGCTGCTATCATGGGTTCATGATAAATGAAAGGTGCAATAAAGCACAAGCTAACATTTTGAATATCCTTACAACTCTTGGAACTTTATTGCGTATTACAGGCGCTTTGATCTCTGTCCAGTACTTAAGACTTAATTATCAGACTAATTGCATAGACTATGTTCATTTTCACTGGTAATCCTTTTGTGATTAGCTTCTGTGTTCAATAACTGACTTATCCTTTAATTAAAAAGACTGTTAACCTTAAGGCTGCTGCCGTGTCTTGGGATTAACCCATCTAGAGTTAATGTTTAATATCATTGTAAAAGCTTTCGCTGAAAGGTATATTATAAAAACGTGGAGAGGGAAACCCATGAAAGGTGTCTTACTTTTTGGATGTGCAAAAAAAGTCTCTGTTGAAGGTGAGGATTTAAAAAAAAAACCCACTTCCTTGTAGGTTAAGTTTACTTAGGGTCTCCCTAGCTGTACAGCCTTGGGATTAACCCTTTGAACCCTGCCCTCACGTGCAGGAAAAGCACACTTACTTAGGATGAAGCAGACTTTGCCCTGATTTTCAAAGTCATTACATGTGCATGTGATCTGGATTCTTAGTTGCAAGGGGTCCAGGAGAGAGGATTTCTCCTTTTCTTTTTTCACCTCCTCCTCCTCCTCCTCCTCCTCCTCCTTCTTCTTCTTCTTCTTCTTCTTCTTCTTCTTCTTCTTCTTCTTCTTTTCTTCTTTTTGGTCTTGGTAGCTGAAAGTGTCTTGACATGGATTCCTTTATAACGGTCCACAGAAGTTTGGAAACAGATACCATGGCAGTAACTTTGCATACGTAGCAAGCTGTGTATCATAGGAGCAGCCGAAATTAAGTTAGCAGGTAACTGGCACAGCCACAGAAATGCAGATGGGGGAGGATTAGCAACACAGTGCAGAGAGCATGCCAAAAAGCCAGATGCAGCTACTGCAAGCACTCTGTCTCTTCTCCACTCTGGCATCTGGGTTCTACAATGAACATTTTCCTCAGTGTGTTCCATGTGCAGAGTGTATCACTGTCACTGTACCTGGTCAGTGAGGACAGGGAAGACAGCTGGCTCCTCCTCTTCTATTCTTGCTTATCATCTCACCTCCCGGTAGAAGCATTGAGTTTTCACCAGTAGTTGTCTTCAAATGTGAAATACCAGCTGCTGGGACTGAGGAAGCCATAGAAATGCCTCTAATCTAAGGCTGTGGGGTCAGCAGGTTTCCCCCCAAAGCTATTCTGTCTCATCTCTCCAATTTTACTTTTATTAGTAATGTGAAGGCTAGCACCATGATCATTTCCCTTCAGTTGTACATGTTCTTCAGGAGTTTGACATTAATATGAAGCATTTAACAAAAGCATTGCATTGTGGCAGAAGCAGCTCGCAGTGAATGGGCAGTGAGAAGCCACTCTCTTGGACTTGCGAGTTGGATAAAACTTTTTTTTGGACACACAGTGCCCACTGCTAGCGGTAGTAATGCAGCAAAGGTGGACTGTGCACTGAGGAGGCTGTACTGTTCCCAGGTTTAGAATTCACTGTTTCATCAAAGTATTGAACATCAGCTCTAGAGAGAGCCTGGTTCAGTCTGGCTCACTGATTACAGCTGGGTGAGCATGGATCAGCTACTCCCCTTTCTGAATTTTGAATCTGTTCCCTTTAAAATGGGAATAACACGCTTTTCCCAGGCGGCTGCAGAAGATGGTGGAGGGGCAGGTTCTGGTACTGGATGGCCGAGGCCATCTCCTGGGCCGCCTGGCGGCCATTGTGGCCAAGCAGGTACTGCTGGGCCGGAAGGTGGTGGTTGTACGCTGTGAGGGCATCAACATTTCTGGAAATTTCTACAGAAACAAGTTAAAGTATCTGGCCTTTCTCCGAAAGCGGATGAATACCAACCCCTCTCCAGGGCCCTACCACTTCCGAGCCCCCAGCCGCATTTTTTTGGTGCACTGTGCGAGGCATGCTGCCCCACAAGACCAAGAGAGGCCAGGCTGCCCTGGAACGCCTCAAGGTGTTAGATGGGATCCCTCCACCCTCTGACAAGAAAAAGTGGATGGTGGTTCCTGCTGCCCTCGAGGTTGTTCGATTGAAGCCTACCAGAAAGTTTGCTTACCTGGGGCGTCTGGCTCATGAGGTTGGGTGGAAGTACCAGGCAGTGACAAGCCACTCTGGAGGAGAAATGGAAGGAAAAGGCCAAGATCCACTATCGGAAGAAGAAGCAACTCTTGAGGCTATGGGAAACAGGCAGAAAAGAATGTGGAGAAGATCTGCAAGTTCACAGAGGTCCTCAAGACCAATGGACTCCTGGTGTGAACCAATAAAGACTTTGTGCCTCATGCCTGGCCTGGCCTGCCCTTCCTCCACCGCCGACCAGGGAAGTGGGGCCCAAAGGATCCCTAGGCACTGCCCCTGTGGGGAAAGGGTACGTTTAGACAGCTGAGAGCTCCCCACCTGCTTGAGTTTCATTAAAGTGAAAAAACCAGGAAATGACTTGAGCTTCCGTGTTGAAAGTGAATAGCAGGGCTGCCCCACCCACCTGACCCAACACCAGTATTCTACAGCTATGAAACAGGGCTACACACCTGGGCTGGGATTTAGAAGTGCACACTGAAGATGCTGACCAAGCACTGCCTTTGCCCCTTCGCAACAGACCACAAAGCAGTATTTTTTTTGGAGTGTTCTATGTGCTAATAAATTATTTGACTTGAAAAAAAATAAAATGGGAATAACACAAGTGTTGTCATAAATACATGGGGTGGCACATGTGAAGAAGCAGTAAACACATCATCGGCTGGCGCCAATGTGATGTCATCCAAGTTTGAGTTTCTATGTCTTCAGAGATGGGAAGGGAAGAAATTAGCTGGAGATAATTAGATGTTGTGAGTAGGATAACACTTTCTCACAGTTCTGGCATACAGATGCTCCAATGGCCTTCATGGGAGCACTATGAAATTGGTACTTGACTGTCGCGCAGCCTCGCCAGCAAGGAAGACGCGGCAACAGGATTCTTCTCGATCACACTTTATTGGGAGCGCCCACATTTGCTGAAGCGAGAAAGACCCCAGCCCAAGCTGGGTGCTGCTTAAATAGCTGAACCGACTAAGTACTCAAACCTGATTGGTGCTTTTGCAAGAACTCAATTAGCATTCTGCTTGGGCGAGTAAAGAGACTTGGCTTAAGGCTGGAAAGTTGTTTACCACAAGCTGGAATAGGAAATGGGCGGGATCTTAGGACGGCTCCCCACATCTCCCCCTTTTCTTTTATATAAAGATATCATCTCCGATCCAGCAGGACCTCTCCCGTAGGGTCCCACGATCAGGATAGAGGATATCAACACATCCATGAGCAAAACTGGCATTCACTCTCCCATGAGCAAAGGGAACAAGCCCGAATGGGGTGCAAGAGCTGAGGCTCAGTAAAAGCATCAAACCACACAAAACATGGTGCAATGGAATAAATCCTCATGGTGCTATGGCTGTGGTTAATGCCGGCTCAGGATAACTTGTTAAGGGCTGCTAACCAGACTTGGGGAGAAGTGCCTTGTTCCACTGCGAGGAGCGCTTGAGCCATCAACACCTTGTCTCTTTGCTGACAGAATTTGAGTTTGCAGAGCAACCACAGGCAGAGCACTAAGCCACAACAAAGAGCAGCCCCAAAAAGAAAAACTCCCACCCATTCTTTAAAGAAGGAAAATGCAGAAGAGAGCCAGGAGGTAAAATCCCCCAAGGACAGAGGGTCCAGGCGAGTCCCATTCAGTCGCCCGATCTGTAGGATCAACCTTCTTGAAAGCTGCTCTGCTTCCAGCGACCAATTTCCCTTCAAATACTCAGACAGGAGATGACTCTGCTCAAAAAACTGAGAAAAATTAACTCGCAGAGGAGTAACACACAAATTTTAAAGGACGTGACACAAGACATTTGAATAACCCTAAATAATTCTTCTACTTGCTCTTGTAATATATCTATCCTTTGATTAGCTATCAACAGACCAGAAGTAAGATGTGTATTGAACTCTTCCTGAGTTGTTAAGGCCAAGGTGGTTTGTTCTACTATCTTATTGATGGTTTCTGCCGTCTGCACCTGATTTGCCATGGCCACTGCCGCTGTGGTAGCCGAGGCTGCAGAGACCACAATAGCAATCACAATAGCCACAGTAATACCAAAATCTCTTTCATGACGAACAAGACCAAGGATGGGAAGATCATCCAAATCCACTTCTACCAGAATGGGAACAAATGTCGGCACCCTAACAATCAAAGCAGTATCATTTTGGCCATCCCAACATTCAGCCAGATAACAATTCACTAAGGAGCTATTACACTCAACTCTATCTTGGGAAACATTATTGGCAAATATAAAGAAAAAGGGGGGTCTCAGACAGACGGGGGCCACCTCCTGAGTAAAACTAGCAATGATATTCCCCATCTGAATGAAGGTCAGCTTACCTGATACCTTTCCCTTATTGGGGAGACTCTTCCAAGCCTTAATGGCTAACTGGTTTATCTGTTCATATACCTGCACTGGGTATCCTGTCTGATTCATCTGCCATTGTCCTTGTCCTATGAGCATGTCAAAATTTCAGTGCGGCTGCCCGTTGGTGGCATTGGCCCTAGCCTGCGACTGACACTGGTCACGGAAGATAGACTTCCAGTCCAGATATTGTCCCATAGTGAGACAGGCTTTTACAGTACTCATCCAATCTGTGGGAGTCATGGCCATATGCGCCAACCATTCAACTTGAGCTTGAGTGAACGAGGCATTCACACCATAAGCCTTTACAGACTCAGCTAGGTCCTTCAACTGCTTATGACCTATTGGCTCATGATACCTGGTATTGTTCTTCGGGTCTTCAAACACTGGAAAGGCAGTGACTATCTTCCTTCTTATAGCTGGTGTGCAAAAGGATGTGCCCACCGTGCATTCAGGTGAGCCTCCTGCCTTAGAAACGGTACCATATGGTGGCGGGGGTGCTGATGGACTTTGTGTAAGGCCTGGCCCATAACAATCACTCTCGTATGCGGCTGCAGCCTCTTCCAGATCCTGTTCCTCCTCAGGATCTAGCTCTGAGTCCTCGGAGCTCTCAATTTGCATATTAGCAAACTCTGCCAACACCGGAAACAAATTTCGGTCAGGCAGGGCACCCTTCTTAGTTTTACTTTTACCACTGATTTCTGCGGGCTTCTTGTCCCTTTTGGACTTCTTCTCCTTAAGTTCCCTTTTCTCCACCTTGCCCTCGGTTTCTGACATGCTATCCTGGTGTGATATCAACCTACATTGCCCTTCTTTTATAACCTCCTCACACCTCTCGTCTTCAAGGCAAGAACGCACCAGGTACCATAAGGGTCTCATTCTTGCCCGTAATATCCAGAGTGCAATCAGGCCAGCAACAAAAAGAGAATCAACACCAAGGTTCATGTCTTACCGATAGAAAGGAACTTACCGGTACCGCCGCTCCGTGTGTCAAGTTCTGAATCCTCCCGATCCTAATTCGGGGGTCCTCGCAGATGCCGTTGGATGTCAGGTTCCCGGGTTTCGGCACCACTTGTTGCGCCGCCGCCTCGCCAGCAAGGAAGACGCGGCAACAGGATTCTTCTCGATCACACTTTATTGGGAGCGCCCACATTTGCTGAAGCGAGAAAGACCCCGAGCCCAAGCTGGGTGCTGCTTAAATAGCTGAACCGACTAAGTGCTCAAACCTGATTGGTGCTTTTGCAAGAACTCAATTAGCATTCTGCTTGGGCGGGTAAAGAGACTTGGCTTAAGGCTGGAAAGTTGTTTATCACAAGCTGGAATAGGAAATGGGCGGGATCTTAGGACGGCTCCCCACACTTGACCCAGAAGGAGACCGAGCTTGGGGGTAGGTATGTGACTTGCTCAGGTTTGCAAGCTGTGAGAGGTGTGCTTAAAATCCATGCTTAACTCTCCAGGTTCTCTGCTGCTGGCAACTCTACCAAAGGGAAAGGCACATGACTCAGCTGGGAGGCTCCATTTCTTGAACCTTCTCTCTCTATTCACATTTCAATCATTTATCTCCTTTCCCCCAAAGGCATTCCATGTTTTTCCTAAACAGAGTAGTTAAAGTATGTGTATTAATTATATTTATAATATATATATTTTCTCACCCAAGCATGGATTTATACTTCTAAATTAAAAAAAAAAAACCTACCTTGATTCATATGCATTTTGTGTGTGTGTGTGTGTGTGTGTGTGTGTGTGTGTGT
>JADRCD010206501.1:0-27239 GCA_019843815.1 Montemys delectorum
TTTATTGCCTTATACAGATGCTGGCTAGTGTGTTGAGTAGCAACGTTGTAGAAAGTCTTGCTTTGGGATTAAAGAGGGTTACCTCATGTTCTTGAAACTTCTTCACTAAGATAAAATCTCCATGACATTAAGCAAGCCATAAAGATTTTAAAATTCATTTGTTACTGCAACCTAATCTATAAGTTATCTAATTAATTACCAATTCAAGCCCAACTCAGAGATTTGACCTCTCTCATAACATTGAAGATCTTGAGTGTGGTTAAACAAAACATTTTCTGTAATGGAGAACTGAGTGAACTAATGTCATTAGTAAGAACAAACCTGCTATACAATTTCAGTGTCTCACCATCAGAAGAAATACATTAACAGAATTGACAATCCAACCAGTACAGCTCAAATGACCATATAAAACTTAGCTCTAACACAAATCAAGCAACTTAGGAGTCCACATCCCTGTTTGATTATTCAAAACTTAACTTTTCAGAGAATATATTTCAGCCCAATGCTAAGGTTACTTAGTTAATTTTTCTGAATTTTCATCTTTCTCATTCACTTTGTCTTCATGTTTTCACATGATCAAAATAAAAAATACCTGGCTCTCTGAGAGGCATCTGATAGATGGAGTGGCAGAGACAGGACAGTTGGAAAGAAGCTGATGAGCTCCATGGGTATGTATCCAGATTCTTAGTCTTACCATCTTCTTAACCAAGTAAGCCATCAAGATGGTCATGTGTTGAGAACTCCAAACACTCATGGGATTCCAATGAAACTCTGGACCACTCGATCATTTTTGAGTTCTATTCTAGCACTTATCTTCATTATGTTTAGACTGGAAAAATACCTGGAGAAATACCTCACAGAATCTTCTTAAAAACAAAAGGGGAAGATTTGTTTTAGGTCATAGTTTCTGATGGTCAGTCATGGTCATATTTTTTTGTGCTCCCTTGATCAGAACACAAAGCAATGGGAGGACAGGACAGTGGGACTGCGGGGATAGCAGAACAACAGCAATTCTTCACTCCAGAGTAGAGGCAAAGAAAATGAAACTTCAGAAAGAGGAACCACTAAGATTTGGCTCCTACACCACACAGTTTGTAGTTACTTTCTTCTTCCTAGGCTTCACCTTCCTCCATCTCCTAATAATATTGTAGTATTATTGATATAACAAGGAATTAATCCCTTGATGAAGCCAGAACCCTTATTTTCCAATTGTCTCTACAAATGCCTTCATAAGCACACTGAGGGCTGAACCTCCCTAACTTTGTAGCATTTCTTAATTCAATTAGGTTGAAAATGAAAATTAACAATGATGCTACAAGCTGTCTGACCAAGTATAGAAAATGTCCTCCTTGTTACAAATAAGTGTTCTGAGGAAAGCTGGTCATGATTCAAGTAGACTTCTCTGGCTCGCCCTTGACCAACATAAGAAACCTTAAAAATCCTGCCCCCACTAAAAGAAATATAAGAAGTGGACTACCTCCTTTCCCACTTAGAAATGCCACTACAAACAACTTTAGTCCATGTTCCTAAATAAAACTGTACCACACACTCTCCTCAAAAAATATTAGCAAATTCCCTGATTAAAATCTCATGCTGAGAACCTTCTGGGCAGGTCTCTTGGGAACACCTACTTTCATGAAGGATGAGTCAAGTCCCAGCTTCTTTGGTAATGAGGAGGGTGGACAGGAGAGCTATAGCTTACTTGGTACACACCTCTCTCCAAATCTTTCTGACTCTTCTCTCACTCATACCCTTTTGCTACACCTCAGCAGAGTGGAGTGGAGCAAAACCAGTTTTTCTAGTTCTTATAATCTCTTTCCAGAAGGTTTTAATATGACACCTAGCCAGGTTTCCATTCACATGGCAATCTTCTGGGTTTTTTCTCCACTTCCTACAAATCAAGTGTGTGTGTGTGTGTGTGTGTGTGTGTGTGTGTGTGTGTGTGTGTGGTGTGATTTCATGTATGTGCACAAGTGCTGCAAGTGGAACAATAATAAACGAGGAAGAATAAAAGATATTTACTACTTCTTTGCTCAGTTGATTGCCACTATCCAACTCCTCACTTCTCTGACTGGCTGCCATGAGATTTCTAAAGCCTTGCTGCAGATAAATCTGTTTCTACAGATACACATGGCAGGTGCATGATAGAATTCCCGAAGAAACCTTTTTCTGCCAGGTTTTGAAGATAAAGTTGACATCAGCTTCCAGAAAATTGTGTTGATGTTTCAAGGCTAGATCTGGCTGCAAGGCATGCTGCACCACAGCCCATTGAGTGTGCAGCTGAAAGGGTATTTTTCTAAAATAAACTAGATCTTGAGCTCTCTAGCAAATAATCCCAAGGAGACAGAAAAGTTATGGTTACTATGGAGTTAGAGTGCTTGCATTTTCATCAAGATCTTGTTGCTATTGCCCTAAGGCCCAAACAGAACACTGAGTCTAATTAGTTAAAAACTAGGAAGAGTTGAAAGTAAAGGTCACATGGCTGGGAGTGAGGCCATTAGCTCAATAGTTGCAGAAGATATACAAGGCCTTGCATTTGAACTTAATACAATCAACAAATAAACAAAAGGATGGAAATGAAAAGATGTGGCATAAACAGTTTATTCAATACTTTTCTAGATTTAAAGTAAGTACAGAGCTAAGGGCCAAAAAGATAGGGACTGAGTCCTCAATAACAAAAGGAACGCAGTAGTAGAGTCACATTCTTTAAGACTTTTCCTCTTCTGATGTTTACTAGTAATCACAAAGCAACTGATTTCCTAGAAATGGTAGCCTATAAGTAAAAAATTGAAACAGATTTATGGCCTGTTAGCTAGAATCCACCAAATTGGAGATGCAGTATGACTTGATAAAGCACCAGTGGTGTAAGAAATGTGATGAGCAAATGTTAGCCACTTCAAAGAATCTGGGCTCTGATGACCCTAACATCTAGGCTCAGCAACCCATCTTCA
Source organism: Montemys delectorum (assembly GCA_019843815.1). Classification (NCBI taxonomy): domain Eukaryota; kingdom Metazoa; phylum Chordata; class Mammalia; order Rodentia; family Muridae; genus Montemys; species Montemys delectorum. The sequence goes on from JADRCD010206501.1 coordinate 2,952, forward strand.
GTATGTACTCGTCTGGATTGGGGATGGAGTAGAGACTGAGGGAATCACCAACCAACAGCCAGCCCAACTTGAGACCCACCCTATGTGCAAGCATCAATTGCTGACACTATTAATGATACTCTGCACTATTAATGATATGCTTGCAGACAGCAGCCTAGCATAGCTCCCCTCTGAGAGGCTTTGCCCACTAACTGACTCAGAAGCAGACACCCATTGCCAGTGTATGAAGCTTGGGAATTCTTGTGGAAAAATAGGAGGAAGGATTGTGGTCCCTAAGGGTCCACAGCAAGACCAACAGAGTCAACTAACTTGTACCCTTGGGGCTCCCTGAGACTGAACCAGCAACCAAACAGCATATACAGGCTGGACCTAGGCCTCCCTGCACATATGTAGCAGATGTATAGCTTGGTCTTCATGTGGGTCCTGAACAACTGGATCAGGGTGTTACACCTACCCCCTACCAAATAATGAAAAGTAGGAGGCGTGGTTACAGTGGAAGGAGGGACAAATGATCCAGTGACTATTCTCCCATCCACACATGCTCAAGTTCACCTGCTGGGTAAGGTCACCTTAACTTGAAGGTGAAGTCTCAATAGATAACAAGGTAGGCATAATTAAGAAAAGTACTGGCCAAGGTGTGATTCTTTCAATCATTGTCCTGGCTGTCCTACAAGGGGGTCTGACAAGTTATAAAGCTTTCTTATCTAGGAGACAAGTTGCTCATTGGTTGTTGTCAGAGCCTCAATTTTATCTTCTTCAGGCAGGAGATTCCATTTTATTGGGGTCTATTGTGTCAGTAGTCAGAAATGGAAGGATCCCGGGTGTCTCTTTAAAATATTTTCACTCCTTCTAGGAGACACAGCTACCCAAAAACCACGGCCCATGGTACAGCACATGATTTTAAGAAGCTCATGAGTAATCAGACTATTGACTCACCAAAGCAGAGATTCAGTTTAATCATTTTCTAGGTGCCTCCTTCCTTCCGTGTGTCTCATCTGAGCTTGTGGCTATCAGACATAATCAATTCTACCTTTATGTATTATGAATATTGTGCTGACTTGAACAGAAATGAACCCATGAGGTCATATATTTGAGTACTTGTTCTCCAGTTTGTTGAATCATTTGGGAAGAATTAAAAGGTGAAGCCTTGTTGGAGAAGGTGCATCTCTAGGTGTAGGCTTTGAGGTTCCAAAAGCCCACATTATATCCAGTTAGCGCTCTCTCCTGTGCTTGTGAATCAAGACAAAATTTCAGCTACTGATTCATTGGTGCTTGCCTGCCTGCTGCCATTCATCCGGCAATGACGGTCATAGACTCTAATCTTCTGGGAACCATAAACCCCAAACTTAAATTATTTCTTTTATAAGTTAGCTTGATAATGGCATTTTGTCACAGCAATATCTAAGACAGATATTCTTTACAAATTATAGATTTCTGTACATGTGCCATTATTCTACCTGCTGACAATGTTCAATTTCCTACAACATCCTTTGTTGAGAAATAGAAAAATATAAACTGTATGGAAGTATAAAATGATTTAAGGTTGTAAATTTCTACCTTTCCAAGAGTTGGATTTGTATGACATTGTAGCAATTTCAAAAGTATATATAGGGATATAGACAGTTTAACAGTTTTGAACTATATCAAGAATATTACTAGTATTCATGTCATCCTCTGAAAATAAATATTTCTCTCATCATTAGCACACAAGGAATGCTTTTAATTACTGATCCCTTATTCTTCATTCCAACTATATCTTTGTGTACTCTCCTTAAAATATATCCTGTTTAATTTTAACTGTTTGGTACTCTTACTGCATTCATTTTTTTTTACTTACTTTTGCATTCACCATTACATAGAATCAACTCTGAATACAGAGTATTCAGTAAGATGTTCAGCATTTATGCTGGAACTCCCACATACGCAGATTACACGTATGTGGATCATATATGTGCACACGTGTAAGGATGTCTTGAGCCTCTGATCCAAGGGTGAAAAGATGAGAGATAGATTATATGCATTCTCAATTATTAGGAAAGCATTTTCTCCCAGGTGTCATCCGTAGTGTGTAAGAGTTCAGGCTGCCTCCTTTGCTTGCATTTTTATGGCTCATTTGAATTTTGCAAGTCATTTTGCTCTCATCCCTCTGTTTCTTCCTTCCTTTTTTACCTTCCTCTCTTTCCTCTTTGGCTCTCTTCTCTGCACTCAACCACTGACATAGAAACTGAGAAATACCTATAGCGATGTTTTCTTGGGTTGGGGGAAGGAAACTGGTAGAGTCCAAAAAGATTTCTAGTTTTTTAGAACAAACATCCTTACTTCAAACTCCATGCTGCAGCTACTGTTGACCTGGCAACCCTTAACAGCATCTCCCTCCCAGATTGCTTTAACGTCATTGATTGCATGGAACATTTAAAAGGTGACCTCCTGAAACAGTCAGTGGTCAATGTCAAGTTCTTTAGAGGCAGAGCTGCTGTGCTGAGAATCTGCACCAACCATGGTTTAGAAGGAGCACAAATAGATGAAATCTTTTGCTAACCATCTGCAACTGCTGACTTCTCTGTTTCCATGGCAACTCATCCCGGGCAAGGTATTCTGAAGACTAATAAATATCAAATTACCACAGGGAGTCACTAGTCACGTCACACTGCCATATCCACAATGGCACAGATTATCCTTTGCCCCTCAGAAGAAAATAATCCTTCCTTGGATTTTGTGAATTTCTCTTACATCTTGAGACAAATGAAATACTTGCAAAGGTTTTTTTTTTCATTTGTCTTTCTTGGACTTAATAAAATATATATTCATAATACCAACCAGGAGGAAATGGGAGCTGGAGGCTGCATTCATTCTGCCTCCAGTGGCTACTTGCTTGAGCTGTCAGCAAATAACAACAGTAAACTTCCGACAGCTCAAGGTTTAGTGACGCCAAGGTACTGCTGGTATTAATATTTTAGCTCTGGGTTCTTGCTCTTTAAAATGACAGAATTAGATTCGATTAACTTACAGAATCTTTAAGTCACCAACTGAAAAACCTGATGTCATGTTGTAAATGTCGGTGAGTTTCATGTAAATTGACATTCTCTTCCAGGAGATGGTCCAGAGAAAAGGCAAAGTTCCAGGTCAAAGAACAGGTCAGTGCTGTATCAGGGGGATACCATTGTTGGCTTTGCCTTCCACATGGTTTTCATTTTGAAGCAAGATGGCTCTGTCCTTTACAGAGCAGCCCACTGCATGTTCAATCTCATCTTCAATGATTATGAGAACGTTAAGAGTTAGTAATCCTTTCTTTATATGGCAGGATGCAATGTTAGATCTGAACTTCTCTATTCCTGATCCCTTCATCAGACCACAGGCTCACATCTGCCTCCCTTTTTGACATGACCTTGCCCAGTGTGTAAGAAGACAGGGCCCTGCCCAGAACCCCATGATCCAATGTTCACTTTTTGCTCTTTGCCTTTGAACAACTGCCTTACTCTCTTCAACTCCAATCTCCGCACTCGAAAGATAGGAATAAAAATGTACTTACAGAGTAGTAAGAAATAAAGAAGCAATGATTTCAAAGCATTAACAGTGCTTAGCATATTGTTGGGGCTCAATAAATATTACCAGTTATTACTCTATCATTTCAGAGGCATTCCTTGGGGTACCATTCAATACACTAACATGCTCATTTCCTTAATAATAGTCTAGTTGCCCAAGGTTTATTTCCTTCTAAGTTAAACAGTTCTTTGCTTGCTTAAATGCATAATGCACCCAAAGATATTTTAATATACTTTCAGAAGAATGAAAATCCTATTACAATGTACTATTTTTGTTATTTTTGGACCATTTCAACAAACAAAGCATGCATCTAATGCAGGAAATTCATGTCTTTGAAATTATTCGAAAGATTTTTATGTACATGTATGTTACTAAGTATAAAAGGAGTAAAAATAAGACTTTCTTATGTTTCTGTTAGAAACATGTTTTTAGTCTATTCAATGACAGTTTTCTCTGTATTCTGTCCATAATTCAGAGGTCTAGATCTTTCTTTCTTCTTTCTTCCTTCCTTTCTTTCTTCCTTCCTTCCTTCCTTTCTTTCTTTCTTTCTTTCTTTCTTTCTTTCTTTCTTTCTTTCTTTCTTCTTTCTCTGTCTGTCTCTGTCTCTGTCTCTGTCTCTGTCTCTCTCTCTCTCTCTCTCTCTCTCTCTTTCTTTTTCTTTTCTCCTTTTAGACTTTCTGTGAATTCAATTTTGTAAGATTTTTTAAAATTCTTTTCCATTTTTCTATAATCTTTAATCTTTCCCTGTGCTTTCCCCCTTTTTTTTCTAAATTCTTCAGTAGTTGGATATAATTAAACTTGTTCAAGTGATTTCAGCAATCTAAGATTTGGTAACTAAAAGTATTAGTTACCAAAGAACTGTCTTCCATAGAATCCGGCTGCAATGTGTGTATATTTATGAGCCATTTAGTTATTCTTGGTTTTTAAATGCATCATTTTATGAATAGATTCAAATCATTACTTTACTTAATATATTTCTTATGTAGATTTAAGCAATGAACCTTTGGGAAGGACAATCATTAGCATCATCAGTTTTTCTACATAGATAATGCATTTATTTTAAGCAAATCTCAGCTGTATTTTTCCATCTTCATTAAAGGCAACCTGGCCAACTGCAGCAAGAATGCAGGGAGCTATTTGGAAGGCTTTCTACATTGCTGTGGCTGGTGAACTCTTACTCATCAGGCAGAAAGCTCTTACTCTGAAGGATTTAGGAATGGGATGAATAACTTGTCTGGGAATAATGCCATTGAAATACAAGGACAGACCAGAATTGTCAGGTCACCTAATATAGCCCCATCTCATCACATGCTTATCAGTCTTTCAACTCCTTCATTGAGGACTGGCCTACAGAAGAGTGAGGCCATCAAAATGGGGCTAATTTGCCTTTTCCAATGCTGTAGAGTTCCCCATTATATTTTCCAACTTCTTTACCAGTCAGCTGGTACTTTCTCTGCTAAAGCTGGTGAGTCATCATTGTCCATGATAAAAGTTAATTTCTTATGCATAAAATGTAATTATGTTACACTCACACAGAATAATTCCTTACTGCATTGTGTGTTGTTTAAAGGCAGGATTTCACTGTGTAGCCTGATTATCCGGTAACTCACTATCTTGCCTTAGGTCTCTGTGTGCTGAAATCCCACAGGACTTCTTCAGAAAAAATATCCTTTCCTTATTTGGAACAGGTGAGGTAGAGATAAGAAGGTGAGTCCAAAGGACTCACCAAAGGAGATATCTATCTATACAGATGATATAGGAATATAGAGGTTAGATGTAGATATTTTATATAATATTACTATATATACTATCTGTTAACATCTAAAAAGAAGCCATAGAAACAGCTAAGTAGGACTTCTCAGGATCATGATAAAGCCAATGAAGAATGGTAGAGATGTTTCCCAGGACTCCCTAAATAATAATAAGTAACCAAATTTATCCCATGACCTTGCCCGAGTCCAAGATTTCCAGTTTCATCAAAATAATGCATTTGTCCCTAGGAGGAAGTTTAGGTGCATGATAATCTCAATCTTATGGAAAAACAGCAACTTCATGTACCTCAGTGATTGACTCTGCCCATCATCTCATGCATGACAGAAGTAGATAATCCTTCAAGTCTTAGCATTAACTTACCTCACGTAATTAAAAAACATCAGAAAAGGAAGGGAGATGCTGCTCTCCCTACATGTAATCGCTACTTTCAAGTTGCTCAAATGCTGACTTTGTCAGCATTTATAAAGAACAAAAATACTTTAAATTAAAGTAATAAACACAAGCTAGTGGAATAAAGTGACATCAGTTATTTTGTGTGTGTTTCTTTGCCTGATGGCTCAAAACGTGATTATTCTGCAATATAAACTCTTCAATGTTATGTATCAATTAAGCAAATTTATTAATATAAAAATGAATGTTTTTCAATGTATCTGCATTTGCTTAAAATTCTAAGCACATATTTAAAAAATGAAAATGATGGACAAATGTATATTAAATAATTTACAATTTATTACCATTATTGAATAATGAAATAATAAGTATCTTACAAAGAATTTAGAAGACTTTACTATGCAGCATGGTAAGATTGACACACATTATTGTTATTGTAGAATATGATTTTTATCTGTGGAAGAAGAGGCTGGAGCCAGGGTGCACAGAGGATACCAGGATTACAAGGACCTCTGAATCAACTAAGCATGGCACATATGATCTCACAGAGACTCAATCAGCAAGCATTGGGCCTACCTGGATCTACACCAGGTCCTCTGCATATATCTTATAGCTCTTAGATTAGTATTTTATGGGACTCCTGTGAGAAGGAGTGGGTCTCTGACTCTATTGTCTACTCTCGGGACTCTTTTCTTCCTGTTGGGTTGCAGTGTTCAACTTTGATATAAAAGTCTTTGTTTCATCCTGTTCTGTTTTATTTTGTCATGTTTGATTGTTATCTCTCAGAAGTCCATTCTTTCCTAATGAGAGACAGAAAGGGAGTGGATCTGGAGGGGAGGGGAAGGGGTAAGGAACTGAGAGGAAATATTACAATCAGTGTATGCTGTCTGAGAAAAGAACAGATTTTCAATAAAAAGAAAAGACCATGATTTTATTTTATGAGTCCCTTTTTATGCTGTTTTTTTTGATAAATGTGTTCCATTCCTAGCTTTGGCTTAGTAACTCCTATGCTTTGAGTCTTCAATGTCTCTTTAAAGGACTCAACTAAAGCTAATCCTCATTAGACAGCTATTGATAGATGGTAGAAATTTTAGAAGGTGGAGATCATCGGAGGCTTTTTCAGGGGGGTAGCCTGGCTATTCATCTCCCTCATTTTTCTTTTATACTCCAGCAATGCAGCTACCATGGTGCTCTGCCTTTCTAAAGCCCACCCATGGTGCTGACTGGCTGTGAACCGAAGCCTCCAAACCATGCGTCAAAATCCATCCTGGTCTTTGTTAGACGATTGACTTGGGGATTTTCCTCAGAAAGCTGACTATCATGGTAAACCAATGGAAAGTTAAAATACATCTCAAGCTGTACTATAGCAGCATGGACACATGCACACTATCCGTTTGCCTCACTCTCAGATCTCACTAACATCTCCTGCTACTTTTTAATAGAATCTACACCACAATCTCTTTTCTTTAAACCTTTGTCCTCTTTGAGAACTTCATACGATGTGTTTTTAGTCATAGCCACACCCCAGCCTTTCTCAGATCCATCTCCATAGCCCCACCCACTCTACTTTATGTCCCTCTTTGTTTCTTTCTTTGATTTCTTGAGATTATAATACAATACATCATTTCTCCCTCTCCTCGTCAGCCTCCCCCCATGCATTCCTCTTTGCTCTCCTTCAAATCCTTGGCTTCTCTTTTCAAGAACTGTTGTTACATGCATGTATGTATATATACATACATATACTTTCCTAATGACAAAAATACACAGGTTCAGACTGTATAATGTCATCTGCATGTATGTTTTCAGGATTGACCATTTGGTATTGGACAGTCAACCAGAATGCAGTTCCCTGGAGAAGCTCATCTTTCCTGTTCCCAGCACTCCACAGTGGCCTGTAGTGTTTTGTATAGGGTCTTTTGAAAGCCTTTTGCAAGCCTTCGGAGGCTTTCCCTCATCGTGTCCTCAGTAAAATATAATAATAATAATAATAATAATAATAATAATAATAATAATAATAACAATAACAACAACAACAATAATAATAATAATAATAATAATAATAATAATAATGTGCACAACCATAACAAATCCTAGCGAGGCCAATTTGTGCTGCCTTAACACTCTTTGTTTTAGGTCCTGCCATAGATCATGGTTGATCTATCAGGGGTCGCATGGTTAAAGAAAACCGACTCCCTCTCCCAGTAGCTATCAAATGCTGATAGCTCCTCAGGTTGGGGGTGGGGCTTCATGCTGAACACTCCATGCTGGGACTTTCTCAAGCTTAGCCTTGCACACGTCTTGTGTATACTGTCATAAGCACTGAGTTGATATGTGAAACTGTCCTGTTGTATCTGGGAAGCACTCATTATAGGGCATCCACCACATCTGACTTTAATAATCTTTCTAACCCCTCATCCACAATGATGATTGAGCCTTGAAAGGAGAGGCATGGTGTAGATGTCCTATGTAAAACTGAGCATTCTAGCGTCTCTTATTCACTGTCTGTTGAACAGCTGAGAGATGCACTAATCCACGAGTATAGCAAGAGGTCATCAGAAGTTATTTTAATACTATAGTCATTTTGCATAGCCACAATAGTTCTCTAATAGGGCCCATGACCAGGCTATTCTTGGGTTTGTGGCCTTGCTAATAATGCTATACATAGAAGCCAACCTTAAACATAATAATAACGTATTTGGTTACTACCATGGCAGTCATGGTACTATTGCACAAATGGGCAGATCTTACCAGGGCAGCCATTATTGCAGCTCATAGGTTAGGAATCGGGTAACAATGATGATTACCTGTCTTCTCCCACAACACTCATAACATGTTCTGGCACTGTAAAAGCTAGCCAGCAGGGATGAAAGTTCCAGAACTGTACAACCTGGAGTCTAATCTTTCCACAGGAATGCAAGGCTTAGGATTGAGTGAACCCTTTTGTTTGTGTAGTAGAGGACTAACAATGAAACAAAAACACCAAACAAATCTCATCGTAATTATGGGGTTATATTAATTTTTATTCTTTGATTATATGGTGCCAAAATCCATGGGTTGATTTTAGAAAAAAATGTATTTGTTTATTCATTTATTCAAAAATTATTTATTAAAAATATTATGAGCTAAGCCCTCTGGTGTGTGTCTTCATCTTCACCATTATTATGATGTTTTCTAAACATCAGAGTCTTTTCTAAACTCTTCAAAGATCTTCCCGACTGTGGTTCCTATTTTCTGCTTTGTTCCTTTTAAATACACTCTCCACAAAAGTCAAAGTGATTTCTTTAATTATGTAAGATTCCAATTACCCTGGCATTATTTCTTTTTAATCTAAACACTCTGGTTTATAAATCTATACATAAGTGTATGGCCTTCTTCTTGAACCACATTCAGCAAAATCTCTCTATTAAAAAAATCTCAGACATTTTACATTTCTTCTTCATTCTTCTTTATCATACAAGTACTTGTTTAAATGTCATTTGGCTTACTTTTAAAAAATTGATTCTTCTCTATTACTTTACAATCTGACCACCACAGTTTCCCCTCTACCCACTACTCCCAGGCACCCTACCCCATCTAGCTTCTTCCTCAGCTTCTCTTCTGCATTTCCTTTCAGAAAGAGAGGGCCTCCCAGGGACTTCAACTGAAGAACTCTGAATGATGAGTTACAGTAAGACTAGGCATAAACTCTCATATCAAGTTTGGACAGGGCAACCCAGTAGGAGGAAAAGGGTCCAAAGAGCAGGCAAAAGAGTCAGAGACATCCCCCAATCCCATTGTTTGCAGTCCCACAAGAACACCAAGCTACACAACCATCACACTTATGCAGAGAACCTAGCTCAGACCCATACAGGCTCCATGATTATTGCTTCAGTTTCTTCTAGCCCCTATGATTCCTGCTTAGCTGATTCTGTGGGCCATATTCTACTAGTGTCCTTGATCCCCTCTGGCTTCTACAACCCTTTCTACCCCTCTTCCCTTGAGCTTTGCCTAATGTTTGATTGTGGGATTCTGCATCTGCTCCCATCAGCTTCTACTTGAAGCCCCCTGGACTATTGGACTAGAAACCAATCTGAATATAGCAGACTGTCATTAGGAATCATTTCAATGACTTCGTTTTTGACCAGTCATTTCGATTCTATCCTAGGACTCTGGGCTATCCTGCCTCTGGTTCTTGGTCTTCCAGGCAGTGTCAGGTATAGGTTACCTCTTGTGGAGCGTAGTCTTTTTGGCCACCCCTCTGAAATAGGGACTGAGCTTACTCTCGTCACTTCTGTGCTTTCTATGTTTTGTGGCACTGGGCAGTATCTGGGATATTTCAACTTAAGACTGCGAGCACTAAGGAACATCAATGTTTTGTAAGGATGGAATCTTTGTCTTGCTCACTAGTCTATGATTAGTAACTAGAGAACAGCAGGTGTTGAATGAACCATTTCTGAAAGAATAGAAGGAAAGACTGCAAATCACAATATGAATAGTAATAATAACTTATACTTCTAGTCTACTAGAATTTTCAGGTCAAGAAAAAGAAGATAACATATAGCCTGATGGGGAGAGAGAGAAAGAGAAAGAGAGAGAGAGAGAGAGAGAGAGAGAGAGAGAGAGAGAGAGAGAAATAGGCTTCAGTTACAGAAGAAGGGCAAAGTATTGAAGATTTAATTTGAAAGATTGGGCAAAGGAAGAAATGTAGGATGAGCTGAGTTTCTGACTTGGGGAGACAGATTGGCATGTTGTAGAAATAACATGACACGAAGCTGCTCAATAGGAGCTAAGTTTTATTTGGAACACATTGAGCTAAATGCTTCTAATTCAAGCTGAGATTCTTGTAGGCAGCTGGGCAGATATATCTGGATCTCAGACAAAAGTTTGCATTGTGTGTGTGTGTTCTATACAGTATTTTGCCACTTAGATTTGCATGAGTTATCTATTAGGAAATCACAACAACACTTTTAAAGGACAGTGGATAGCATTTTCAACTCAAGTAGTTCAAAGGCAAAGAAACAATAAAATAAATGCAATCAAAATCTTTTATTTCTTGTTCAGTTTATTTTTCATTGTCCTTACTGTATTCAATATTAGAAATATAATTACTGAATGCATAGAAAACACAAGGTTCTTTGTGGAAATAGTTAAATGACCAAAGAAACAAGCCTTGGTTTTTAAAATTTTTCTAATGTTCTCACATTTCCCACTGAAAACAGAAAGCTTTGAGTTAATTTATGACTTTGGTAGCAGACATTATACTGTAAGATGCAGATTTGCCCATTTGCTCATATGTATGTGGAGAGGTTGAGAGGTTAAATGAAAGGCAAGGCAAATCCTACTGGAGATTAAATTACATATCTGCATTTTTCACAGTTACTTCCACATGAGTTACTTTATTATAAAGTAATTGATTTGTAGTATGAAACACAAACCAAAAATGGTCAAAATAAACAGAACCAGAAATCACTTTTGTTGCATTTGTGTATTATTATCTCTTTTTACCCATGTCCAGCCCATTCTGGATTTTAAATTCTATGAAGCTATTAGCATGATCAAAATATTGAACAACACCAAAGAAAGAAATAGAAATTTTAAATAATTTCTATTCACTTCTGCTTGAGAGATCTCAGTGAAACAAATGCATGTGAGAATGTCCAGTAAAACTATGACTAGCACTTTAAAAAAATGGCTGGATTAAACTTCTAAAATGTCTTTGAAAGATATGGTAGATTTGGTAAGGAAACAATGACTTTGATTCCAGTTATTTGTTGACAGAAAACAACGTTGGAGAAGGGATTTTACTTTGTTTCTAAGGAGAAACTGTTCTTGATGTACATCCAAAGAGGCATCTAATTGGCTGACATAAAATGGGACATAGTCAATAAGAATGATAAATATTTATAGTATTGGATAGAAATGAAGTGGAAAAATACATTCATGGCATGAAGCCCTCTGACCGTATTATAATGCTTATCTGATTGCAACAGTATTTTGCATCATTGTGACTATAAAGAACACACTAAGAGAAAATGTGCATATAATTTTAGATTCATATTTTGTATATTTCTTTTAAATGTTTATTTCAGTAGATGTTTTGGTATGCAGAGCTTGTGAATATACACAATTAATGCAAAATAAATTATTATACAGTTTTGCTTTTGTGAGCTTATTTTCTCTTCTCAGTCTCTTCATACACATTGTGAATTATAAGTTCTATTAAAAACTTGAGGGTAACATAAAGGTCATGATACTTGGCTTTGAAATAAGAACATCTGCTGATCAAGTTTTGCTGTCAAAAGTAATACTGCTTGTATCACTTTTCTTAAATTATTCAAGTTTTCAAAGATTTTTATTTCCTAGTAGATATAACGTGATTGGGTTTGGGAGAACAGTGTAGTTCAGTCACACAGCACTGAGAGACAAGTCCTGGGCTTAATGCCAAGCACTATAAAACCCAAAAGATAAACAACAAAAACATGCATATAAATATATATGTATGCACATGTGTATACATACACACAGAATAGAGAACATAGAACTAAGGTAATAGAACAAAGTAAGTGGTTTTTTGTATGAAGTGCCACCTATGTACCAACTAGCTATTAAATTACTTATTTTAATGATATATTACCTCATTGTAATGTTATGCTCATTTTTATTCAATCAATTCATACATACGGTCTCTACGTTCTAATTTGTTTCTTTATTACTGGGACTATAACATTCATCCTTTCCACAAAATCTTTCTCACTTCAGGCTTTTCTTATGTATTCTTATGAGGACACAGAAGAGCCAGTCATTCCTGTTAGTCTGCATAGTCATTTATATTTAGTTCAGGAAAGAAAAATGTGGGATAAAATAAAAGTTCCCCAGTGACATAAAGATATACATGTGAAAAACTGTAAGTTTATACTTACTAGAGATGTTAGGGAAAAAGTCAGAGTTACAAAATCATGCACTTTACTGGTGCAACTTTAATTAAAATGAGTAATGTAGACTGTGTGTGTGACCAGAGTGTGAAAGGCCATTGTCTAGCGTATGTCCAAGGTTAAACATTTCAGAACATTCCATGCTTGCGAGAGAAGTCTGAAATAATTAACCCTGGAACCAGCTCATTTAAGAGAACACTGACAGGCATTATCCAACGAAGACCGAAGGAATACAAACATGGAAGATATCAGTTCTAATAGAGCTGCTATGCTTAATCCTCCCGAATTCAGTGCATACACAGCACAATGGTACACATTGATGTATAATTAGAAAAAGAAAACACCTCAAACTATGATATGTCTTTAAGAGGACTAAGACTTCAAACACAATGAATATATTTGTTTCTGAAGAAAACTGTCCAAAAATGGAATCACTGTGACTTGTGTTTAATGGAAGCTGTGTGAAGATCAGTAGCCTGAAAAGCAGAGATTGATGATATGTGATATGTATGTCCTTCAGAATGACACACCTTTCTCCTTGTTAGGATGTCTCCAACCCACAACAGTAAAGTCATGTTGCCATTGAAAATGGCATATCCAAGACAGGAAATTAAAACTACCCTCTCCCTCCTCCCTCCTTCCCTTCCTCCCGTTCAGAAAGATATCAGAGAATAACTTCAAATGTAATGCATGATTCCTTTGCTTGTACATTTATGTAAAATATGCAAAATTTTAAGTGTAAGAAAAAGAAACAAACAAAAAACCAAGGGTTGACTAATAAAATATCTGTATATGAAAGATGTATTTCAGCATCCCATTTCAGAAGTTGTTCATAGCCCCTACTTCATAGCCCCTGCTTTGCCTTTGCCTAACTGAAACATTTTAAAGTCCAAAAACAGAAAAGAAAAAATAAATATTTAGAGCTTATTGAGTCAATAGAGGGAGAAAAATAGAATACTGATTTTTTCCTATAGAATGAAGGTGAGTAATCACAAGTATAAATGTGAGATAAATGTATTTAAAATAGAACAAACAACTTTTCTAACATGCCTAGGAGAATTAGTTCATTTAAAGCATTCTAGCTATTTACATGATTTCAAACAGTTCTTCTAAGCACTTCAAGAAGGACTTTACATTCAAACATAAGTAAATTTCTGAAAAATATCAACGGCTAGTAAAAAGAGAACACAGGTTCAATTTCAGGACTTTTTCACAATTCTAAAACTCATTATTTTGAATGCTCTACTGTGTAACTTTGATAGAAACAGCATCTCCATGACAAGATGTACACACAAGGGGCTGGAGAAATAGCTAAACAGTTGAGTATTTTCTACCCTTGTAGAGGACTAAAATTTGGTGGCACTATTAGGAGGGGACAACCACCTAATTCCAGTTCCAGGGGGACTTTTGGCCTCAGAGCGTCTGGACGCATGTATACAAACTAACACAGAAACACACATGTGCACATAATTCTAAAACTTAATAATATACATTGTTTTAGTGAGGGTTCTCTAGGAGAACAGAACTCTCTTCAAGAGAATTTAAACCACATCATAGCTTTCAAAGACCATGTAGTACCTTAGTCCTTGAGGCTGGGTGCAGTCTCTTCATGGTTGAGGTCAATCAGTTGTTAGTTTACAGAACAGGTACTGGATCCAGTCTGCCTGAATTCTAGAAGGCTTCTGGAGAGCCGTGGGTCCTTTGTCCACAATGAAAACTAGGGAAATCCTGGTTCTGCTCTAAGTGAAGGAAGCAATAGCAACTGGGTGAATGTGCCCAGTGGCAGGAGGGAAGGAAGGGCACTCTGGCAAAAGGTGCAATAATTTCACTGTTCTCAAATACCATTTTAAGAATCTGAGCAACTGTTAGAAAGTGTAGCCCACAATGGGGGGGAGGCTCTTTCACCATCAATCAGGACACGTCCTCAGGTATGACTTTCTACACCGATGATTTTAATTTGTGTCAAGTTGTCATTAACACCAACAACAATATACATCTTTTAAAAAAAGAAATGCGTATAATCTATGCCTTGCACTGAATTTTCATTTTTACATCTAAGAACAAACAACATAATATAAATTTCAACATAGGAACATCTGTAACAATCTCAGTTTCTGAATTTCCAGTTTTATTGTAAATTATTGGGTTTGAGAACATAGACATTAGATGGACCTAAGTATTTGTAATTCAGATCTGTCTACTTCTTACCATGAAAATGAAATGAACTAATGCCATCAAAGGGATGGGATATATAATATATATGAAAATGGGGGCAATTAACTTGGAAAGCATGAAAATAAAGATAAAGATGAAGTGAAGCTACTTGAAAGATTAATTATAAGAACAAAAAATGTGAAATGTGACAAGTGGGAGAAAAAATATACTGAGAAACTCTAAGATCCTGTGGTTGTCAAGGAAACCTAAAACCATACAGAAGATAATGACCTAGCTAGGAATAATATTCATAAAAGGTTTGAGCAGAGATATAATGACAACCACATTCTTATACCACATATGGGAGGAGAACTCACGCTAGAACGTTTAGTTTTCTAATGTCTGATAATGTTGCAAAAATTAACTAGACTTAGGAATGCCAAGGTTAAAGAAATATCTGTGTAAAGGAAAGAATGCTAGAGAACAAATTTTTTTTGGTACATGGCACAGAAAAAAATCTTCACACAGACTTTGCTGAGGTCACCAAATCATCAGCCAGAAGAACAGCTCTTATGCTAACCTACTTACAATAAACATAATTTTAAATCCTGAGTAACTCACTCATTGCTCTGAAAGACCAGACTGACAGAATTCATATATTCTGCTTGTCATTTAAAACATTCTGTGTGCATTTCACGTGTCAACTGCCAACTGGCTTCTGAATTCTGTCTTTATTTCATGATGAGGACTGTTAAGAGAAGATCCAAGCAAAGAACATAGTTTAAAGAAATCCATTTTTCTCTGAAGCTTGCCTGGAAATTTGGTTTATCTTTCAATATTGCATAGCACCCAGAGCCTTGGGTGCCCTAATTACTTTTTACATTACACTGAACGAAGCATTAATTTAAACTACATGCTAATAGAAATAGAGGAGAATGGTTTACATTATTTTTTAACACAGGACTTACTTGGCACTTTTTATAACTATTTTCACTTTTAATTAGTGAAATGTTAATTTTGTTTGTTAACTAATGTGAAGTGTTTAGCTTCTATACAGCTAAATAATTATTTTGAAAAATGTTGAAATGTTGTAGATTCATTATAAGTATTTTTGATATCTTTATGTATATGGGTGTTTTGCTTGTATGCCTATCTGTATCAAATGTGTGTGCCTGGTACACACTGAATCCAGAAGGGGTCACTGGATATTTTGGAAGTAGAGTTTCATGGCAGTTGTAGGGTGCCATGTAGGTACTGGGAATTAAACCTGGGTCCTCTAGAATAGCACCTAGTGCTCTTAACATTGAACAATCTCCCAAATCTGTACTTGTGAATATTTCTTATATTACTACTACAGAAAATTAACATCAACTTGGGTCAACAAAAATTGACTTTTGTTCAGTGTGGCTGTATCCTTGGTAGAGAATGACTTTGTATAAGACTATGTAGAAGAGATGAGGCATTAAGTGAATACCCCTGATTCTCAGTAAGAATCGTATGAATTTAAATATTTGTTGTATTACACTATTTTTAGAGAGACATAGATAAACAACAACTCACCACAGATATGAAACTGATGACAGACCAATGTAATGATACCATCAAAGTCCAATTTCATATACCTGTATGCTTGTTGGGAGTTACTTAATAGAAGTATGGGTCGGGTGTTAGCTACTAGTATTCAGATGACTTAAAGGCAGATCCTACCAAAGGCCAGCTCTAGCATAAGTGATGATTTATGAAAGCTGGAATCTTGAAGCTGTCTGCATAACTTATATGCAGCTAGACAGACTGGTTAATTTCATCCCTTTAGTAGTCCTCTAATTTCATAACCTTAGGAAGGGACAGAGAAGCCTTGCAAATTTGGTAAGCTTCAGGGCCTTCCTGAGACTTGTTTGTTTACTTTCTGAAAAGTCTCCATTTAGAAGCTCCCAAGTTTTAAAGAGCTTCCTTCCAGAATGGGATGCTTCAATTCTCAGGAAATCGCCACACAGTACATCAAAGGGAGAAGTACAAATGTAACTGATATAAGAAGACATTTAAATTAAGACTGATATGATTCAAGAAACAAAAATTGATAGGTAATTATATTTAATCCATGACTTGATGCTTGAAAACTTTGACCTTGATATCTAAATGTCATGGCTACTTATATTTTCAGGCAGAATGTAGTGGTACAGCTGTGTTATTTCCATATTTAGGAACAAACATGGATATTCATTGCTAAACTTGGTACTCAAGTACAGTATGAAAAGTTCATGTCCTTTCACCTCAAAGATCTTCATCAAAAAATAGCTATTCAGTATGATGGCAAGATGACAATGGTCATTCTTTTAAATAGTAGACAAATAATCTATGTGATTCTTATTTATTTATTTATTTTGTAGGAAAAAAAGGGAGATTTATTCGATGTGGACACATTGGAAAAGGGAACAAAGATCTGGTTAGATCCTAAATTCATCTCTGGGGTCCTGAGGTGATTTTTCAAACCTCAATTTGATTTTTTAAAAAAATTATATTTATGAATGCATGTTCTGTGTCCATACATAGTGCATGCCAGAAGAGGGCTTGAGATCACATTCATTATACATAGTCCCATACATTATATATACATGAGCTGTGGTTGCTGGGAATTGAACTCAGGACCACTGGAAAAACCAACCAGTAGCAGTCTTAATGGCTGAGCCATCTCTCTAGCTCTCTCAATTTGATTCTTAACATCACAAACTTGAATTAAATGGCATGTCAATCAAGAAAAGGTTCAGTAATTACCTCTTAAAATAAGTTCAATCTAGTAACTGAAACCACTCTTACATATAGTTCTTTTCTACTCTTTTATGGTCTCGTCTGAGACCATATTCATTTCAAATTCTTCCTTTTTCACTCTACAGACCAGCTTTACCCTAAGAAGCATATTTCATTGGAATTGACAGCTGAAAAGCACCCTCTAACAATCTCATTATTTCAACCTATGGAAACATCAGGACTGCAATTTTAACTTTTAAAAAAATCCCTCTGAAAGAATAAAATCTACAGACTGTAATGAAAACACTGCTAGTCTTATAATACAAAAATTCACTCATCATGTACAGCATGTTAAGTGTTGATTAGAGTTAGTTCCAGTTTTCTCAACATAATAAAATTTATCCAAAGGTAAAATCTAATATTATCCAATTATATCTAAAATAAAAACTTGAGGTTTTAAACTGGCAAATGTTTTAAAATCTTTAAAAGGGAGATGAATAACAATGATATGCAAATATATCTTCATTGACGGTCCTAGTGGTGAGACATACTACTGTATTCTAATATGAAGCATGCATATACAATACTTTGTAGGACATCAAACCCTCTGTTGTTTTTACATTCTGCATCAGTGAATACACAATGCACTAAGGATGAAATAGCTGGGCCTGTATACATGGCTAGGCATCTTTTAGCATCCCTCCTTATGACAAGCTATACTTAATTCTATTCCTTAGTGTCATAACTTAAAAACAAAGACTCATTCTAAATGCCACAAAAGTTATTTCAAAATTATTTGACCTCTAGAGAGTAGATTTTATCTTTGACCTTAGCGAGCAGTATGATTTTTGTTTTGAAGAATGACATTTGAGATGGAAATAGTTATCTTAACTATATTGGTTATTCTTAGTATGAGGTAATACGTTAAATGCATCTTGGTGCTTAAAGGTAGGGATTTCTCTGTCTCGTGTGTGTGTGTGTGTGTGTGTGTGTGTGTGTGTGTGTGTTTAGGTAAGTTTGCAAGGATAAGAGTCTGAGAAATTAGGAAGAATTTTTTAAAAAAAAAATTTCCAGTGAGTTTGGAAATTTGTTTGCCCTTATAATTTATTTATTTTTATTCTAAGTATTATCAATATGACTTTTGTACAGGAAAAAGAATAGCAACACTGACAGTAGCAGCTCAAACACTTTAATATTTTCCTATAAGACTGGAGGTGTCTGAAACCTAAGAGATGTTTAAAGTCTTAGCATGCTCCGTTCTAGTCACTATAACACAGGACTTGTTACCGTGCTGCACAAGAAAATAGTCATCTGTTAGTGGAAAAATTCAAAACTTCTAAATTATTCCCATTGTCCTCGAGGCAGACTGGCTTCTGTCTTAAGAGCAATCCAGCCCTGCATCTGTTCTGGCACACTTGTACTTCTGACTGTTGGTCCCCTTTCCAGCTTTTTAATGTCCCCTTCATTTCCCAGCATAGATACTTGGAGCTGAAGTCATCCACAAGAACACTTGGCTTCGAAGAAACTGACAAGACCTGAAGGGGCATCTCCCCTCCCCTGCTTGGCACCTAGAGTTTTAGGTCTTCCTGGCTTTAGGTTTTAGGCTGTGCAAACATCATCTCTTCCCAAGAACAGCTCTTCTCGGCTTCTCTTGGCCAGAGCACAGCTCTGCAGAGGGAGAATTGCAGCCAAGCTTCCTTGCTCAGTGAGAAGGTGTCACCCAGTCAGAGAAGGTAAAAGGGCTAATTTGCACAAAGGAAAGTTTATTGTCCCTCTGTGGCAATGCTTCATTATTAAGGGAGTTCTTTTGATGTCCTGAGCTGTACATGACTTGAAACCCTAAGTTATAATGACTCATCTTTGGAGATCAACTTGCTTACACATTGCAATTTAATTAATTTGGTTATGGGAAACTGGCACACAACACTCACTCTGATTTCATTCTACCACAGCACACTGCAGAGACTATATTTATCTATATTTCCCATGCTCTTGCTCCTGCACATAATGTTCTAGAAATTGCATTCACTATCGCCTATCATTTGGAAAGAAGTTTTCTAAATGATTTTGTGGCTGGCAAGGCATCTGAGGGTATGTCTGATCTTTTTGCATTTTCTTACTTGCTGCATGATCATCAAAAGGACATTGTAGGCAGAAGCAGTTTTCTGGTAATTGGACCCCACTTAGACACTGCCGTTGAACTCAGTCATAAGAGCAGCTTCATGGATTAGATAGTTCTCTGACTGAGAAAGGAGCAGCAGCCCCTGCTTCACCCACCTAGCCAGAAGTGATGCTTCTTTTATCTGAAGGTCAGGCCTAATCCCCATACGTCATTTGCCTTACAAAATGAATTAGTATCTATTTGCTATATTAGATTCCCTTGAACCTAAAGTATTTTCAGTGATTTTTTTTTAACTCATTGCAAGGTAACTTGGACAGAAGCAACCTTGATTTCAATATGATTTTGCTCAAAACTGAATAATGCACAAAGAGGATCAGAGACTAGGGATACTAATCATTATAAAGTCATCTGTTAGGGACTGAATCTCCTCCCAAGAAGAATGAGAAGTGGGGTAAGATGGCAAACCAATGGAAAGGTAACTCCAACCAAATACTGCTGATGAAAAGCAACTCTTATACCAAGGTTTCTGAAGCATAAAATATCTAAATAAATAAAATATATGAAAAATACATATAAAACAAGAGGGGATGCATGTGGAATTGAAGTATTCTACCTTTCTGGACTTTTACAAAGTGAAAAAGTTTGTGTGTGTGATAAACACAAAGAGCCAGTGAAAGGATGCCTAGCCAACAATCTAATAGAGTTAACAGGAAATATTAGAAATGATTGACTAGTTCAAACAAAGTCAAGTGCTGTGGCTTGTATATGGCTTGAATGTGCCCCGCCCCCTCTCTAAGGGTGGAAGCAATCCAATATGTTGCTTGGAGGTGGTGTTTTGGGTAAGTAATTAGGGTTACACAAGATCATCAGAATAAAACCTCATTACTAAGGATTGGTGGCCAGATGACAAAGACAAATGTACTCTCTGTCTTTTGCCAGGTGGTGTCTTATATAGTCCTGTGACTTTGCCACCATGAAAACTATCATTAGACATTGCCCCTTGATCTTTGACTTCAGAACCATAAGCCAAAATACATTTTAAAAAAATTTTTAATGGTCTGTGATATTGTGTTATTGGCAAGAATAAAGAAATAAACAAATAAAAGGGAGGAAGGAAGGAAGGAAGGAAGGAAGGAAGGAAGGAAGAAAAAAGAGACAAAAAGCAAAGGGGGTGGGGGAAGAAGCAGTTTTGAAAAATACAAAGTAAACACCAAACTGAAAGATTTACATCTTAAAGTAATTTTAATTATAGTGAGTGGAAATGGAGAAAACAGAGCAAAAATTTCAAACTAGATTAAAAACAAAACTCGATGTCATATGCAAATTATATGTGCTTTAAGGAAGCTTGAAAATTTAACATAAAAAGGGTATGTAAAGGTATGACTTTGGAATTCTACCAGAAAGCTGATAAGATGTGCTGATAGAAAGTGAAGTGGGAGCTGAGTCATAGGCACAAGAAAGAAAACTGTCTCAGGACTGTGGGATAGCCATTGGAGAACTCCACACCTATTCAATAGCCAACGCATTAGGAAAAGGTGACCATGTCTCTTGTTTAACGTATCCTCAAAAGAGTAAAACAAGATGGTTAAACCTAAAAGAAGAATGATACAAAGTGAAATATTTCAATATATAGCCCTCAGAAACTAAAACAACAAAATAAAAATAAAACCAAAGACCCCAAAACAACAACAAACAAAAACAACCCCCCAAAACAAAACCAAGCAAAATTTAGTAAAAAAAAAAAAAAAGAATTAAAAATGAAAAAAAGAATTGAACTGTTAAATATATAAACCGAAATGACATAAACATGCCAATTGTATGCTATTTAAATAATAAAAGTGAAAGACTTTGGACAAAATTGTGCGATCAACATGCCAGGCAGGTTATTCCCACTTGTACAATAGAGGCAGTACTGTTATATGGGTAAGCAGCCACTTTGAGTTTAAGGTCCGCTGTACCAGAGGAATCCATTTCTGGATCTGGTCACCAGGTGGTATTGAACCGAATATTGGCTTTAGATAGTCATACAGTCAGTAACAAATGCAGAAAGACCAGGTAACCTTAAAAATATACTACCTGAAGCTATCAATAAGATATAAGAAATCCTGCATGTGTATTAGTAATGACTATCACACATGTGTACTAAAAGGATGCATTTGGTTTTACTTATAGAAAATACATGCTGGAAAATTTTAACGAAAATAAAAGGAGATAAGGACAACTCTATAAATATAGCTGTGGATTTCAATACTTGAAATTCCACCTGAGAAATAAAGAAAACAAGAGAGGATATTGATAAGTATGTCAATATGAACAATACTGACTAATGAACATTTATATAACAACCCATTTAACAGCCAAATGTACAGTTTAACAAATTTACAGGGATATATTTTGCATGTTAAAATTGTTCTGCCTGATATAGCTGTCTCCTGAGAGGCTCTGAGAGTGCCTGACAAATACAGAAGTGGATGTTCACAGCCATCCATTGGACTGAGCATAGGGTCCCCAATGAAGGAGCTAGAAAAAGGACCCAAGGAGCTGAAGAGAATTGCAGCCCCATAGGAGGAACAAAATGAATGAACCAGTACTCTCAGAGCTCCCAGGGACTAAACCACCAACCAAAGTGTACACATAGTGGGACTCATGGCTCCAGCTGCATATGTAGCAGAGGATGGCCTTCAATGGGAGGAGAGGCTATTGGTCCTGTGAAGGCTTTATGCCCCGTGTGTATTCTCCCAGGGCCAGGAAGAGGGAGAGGGTGGGTTGGTGAGCAGGGGAAGTGGGGAAGCAATAGGGGGGGTATTTCAGAGGGGAAACTAGGAAAGGGGAGAACAGTTGAAATCTAAATAAAGAAAATATATAATAAAATATATAAAAAAAAATTTCTAATCATAGCTGGGCAGCGGTGGTACACATCTTTAATCCCAGTACTTGGGAGGTAGCACGAGGATCTCTGAGTTCAAGACAAGCCTGGTCTAGGACGTCCAAGGATACACAGAGAAACCCTCCCTCAAAAACAAACAAACAAACAAACAAACAAACAAACAAACAAAAAAACCAAGCCCACCCTCCAACTATAAATGCTATCTGATGAGCACTGCAGAACTCAGTGCCGTGCTACTGTTCCAGCTGTGGCACTCTGGAGACACCGCACTGAATTCCCACGTTAGTTATAATCAGTTGCTGTTCCCACCGCTGGCCTTGGCAAATAGTGACCTACTTGTGGGCAGCTTCGCTTTTTGTAAAATGCCATTCGAATAAAGTCACACAGGAAGTTCTTTGTATCTGGCTCCTTCCATTTAGCAAAAACGCCTCGATGTTTATCCTAGTTGTTTCATGTATCAGTGTCTGGGCCTGAGACAGCACTGTGTTCTAGCACAGAAATCTGTCATAATTGCTTCATTCAACTTCCTAAGTGATAGATATTTGGATGACTTCCATTCTTCGGATGTTAGATGTTATGCTCATATGAGCAGAAAGATTTTTTTCTAGGCTAAGTGGATGAGAATAGAATAGTTAGGTCATGTGGTAGGTATATTCTTGAGTTTTTAAAGTGGACTAAGAGCTATGCAAAGCAGATGTTCACTTCTGTAATCTTATAATAATCTACAATTCCTAGCATTTTACCTGCTCACATCCACACCAGCACTTGTTATTTTTATCTTTTGAACTGAACATCTTTTAGTGTGTATTAGTAACATCTTGTTGTAATTTGAATTAGAATTTTATAGTGATTCTTAATATGAACCCTCTCTGTATGTTCTTAATTGCTATTATTTCACCTTTGTAGTAAAGTGTCTGTATAATATTTTTGTGACAGATAATATGCAATGTGAATAATTGTCTCATTTTTAATACATAATGTGGTTATTTGTCTCCTTAAATACTATGCAATGAGAATTCTTTACAATTTCTAGATGTGTTCTTTTTTTTTAACTTTTATTGCATTATGATGAGAAAAGTTACATGATTTCAATTCGTCTGAATTTGTTAACATTTAAATACATATTTTAAGTAAATAGAATTAAATCACATTCTTGTTTCCCTTTTGTACCCCAACTGCTCCCAGAGACCCCCTCTTCAATACCTACAATATCTTTTGTTGTCATATTCCTTAAAATTTATAAAATGTTATAATAAAAACGAGTATTATAAAAGTTGTTTGATATAAAACAATCAATTTTTTTTTAAAAGGCAATGCCAAGTTCTGCTGATTTTATGAATACAGTGCAAATTATTTCAGTTTTTTTTTGTATTTTCTTTATTTACACTTACATTTTCCCCTTCCCATTTTCTCCTCCA
Source organism: Montemys delectorum (assembly GCA_019843815.1). Taxonomy (NCBI): domain Eukaryota; kingdom Metazoa; phylum Chordata; class Mammalia; order Rodentia; family Muridae; genus Montemys; species Montemys delectorum. The sequence goes on from JADRCD010206501.1 coordinate 26,895, forward strand.
AAACAAACAAACAAACAAACAAACAAAAACAAGAACAAATCCCTTTTGCCTCCCCCCTCCCAATGCCTGTCCCCCCACCCTCTCCCACTTATTGGCCCTGGCATTCCCCTACACTGGGGCACAAAACCTTCAGAAGGCCGAGGTCCTTTACTCCTATTGATGATCAAATTTGCAATCCTCTACTATATACCTGCTGCCAGTACATTCAATCCCACCCTGTATAGTCCTTGATTGGTGGTTGGGTCCCTGGAAGCTCTGAGGGTACTAGTTAGTAATTGTTGTTCGTCCTAAGGGGCTACAAACCCTTCAGCTCCATAGAACCTTTCTCTAACTCCTTCATTGGGG
>JADRCD010206502.1:2896-41043 GCA_019843815.1 Montemys delectorum
AAGAACGCCATCTGTACTAAACTTGCACTTTCCTATTGAGCTGTGTCTCAGCCCTACAGTGTTCCTTAAAAGGAGACATGACCAGTAATTCACTGGAATACGGAAAGAATGGGAAAGCGTGCTAGAAAAAAAAAAATGAATAAAGATAATGAAGCAGAGCAATTTCCAGCTGTCTATAAGGGCAGTAACACAAAAGGTAAAGTGTCACTTCAACCTATTAAATTATCTGGAAGAGGTAGCACAAATAGCAAAGGAGAGTTATTCCGTGAATATAGTTTAGTCAGAGTTTACAATAAACCTGACAATATCTTCTTGTAGCCTATGAGAATTACTTAATTCTAGCCAGGTTTGTTGGCTTGGGCCTCTAATCCTAGCATTTGGGAGGCTGATGAAATTAACATAAATTGGAGGCCAGGCCAGTCTGGACTAAGTTACAGGCTAGCCTGTACTACAGAGTGAACCCCTGTCTGGAAAGGTGGAAAGCAAACATCATGTTTAAATCTCCTGCAGTGAAGGCTAGGTAAACAGTCAACAGCTGTGGGTGACTTGATGCGATTTAACGTGGCAGGAAAGGGTTTCACGATTAACTCAGTTAATAATTTGTTAAGGGATGGGATACCACCTGTCATTTTAATTCCTAACCTGAAATTAAAATCTCTTATAAAAAGATACAATGAGACAAACTGCTTATCCCAATAGGAGAAAATTTAGGAAAAAGAAATAGCAAATAAAGCCTGCCAAATGTCACATGACTGTAACAACTGTACCTGCTTATATTACTGGATGGCTATACCCGTGCAGCTGGTGTTTTCTAAACTATTCCCCTGATTTTGCAATACCACAGTAATTATTGTCTCCATATTCCACACCTTCAAAGGCTCCTTAGCTCCTGATGCCTGTACCAAGGGAGTACATGCCCTGTTCTTTAAGTTGCCCCCGCATGGCATCGGTTTTTCTGTTTTTCTCCAAGGCATGCATCCTGTTACCTCCTAAAGGGCAAGAACCAGAGTCACGGGATTAATGCTGCTACGCTTAATGGTGTGTACCACCACACCCAGCCCTACACATATTTGTATTGTTTCTCCTTCCTGAGTCCTTGGAAGGCATTGGGCAGAGCAGAGCACTGAGCTACACACTCAGAATCCCCGTCCCTTTTTCTGCTGGTCCTGTGCCTTTTCAAATGCTCTCACTCATCTCACCAGAGCCATGCAAAGACCCCTGGAAGATGCCAGGATGTCATTTGTGTGTCTATATCTGATTCTCAGGCTATTGAGTCTCAGAATGTATGAGGCTTGTGTTTAGTGGTGTGCTCCTATTGTTTAGACACTGATTCCTGAATCCACTGTGTGCTATTTACATGGTAAGCTATGGCAACACTGAAAACTTCCTATTTCTATTACCAACCATGAAAGGGATTGGGCCTTTACCTATGGCAGTCTTTTTTTTTTTTTTTTTTTTTATGAGTACACTGTAGCTGACTTCAGACACACCAGAAGAGGGAATCAGATCCCATTACAGATGGTTGTGAGCCACCATGTGGTTGCTGGGAATTGAATTCAGGACTCTGGAAGAGTCATCTCTCCAGCCCATCTATGGCAGAGTCTTGAGAACCAAGGCCTCTTGTTTTCTCTAGTCTACTGCTAGTGTAGTTTTGGGGAAGTGTATTTGGATGCTATTTTAAAGAGTCACATGCTTTGAACCTGTACTGATAGAAACTAAGAAGTTATATAACATAGGGCTTAAAACATTATTAAAGTTTTTTACAAAAATTATATTCTATCTATATATCTATCTCAGTCATGATTATTTTCTTTTGGCCACTGAATATTATTTTTTTCTAAATAAATCTAGTTTTTCTGAGGACTTAAGAATGCTGAATATTTCCTATTCCTTCCTGGTCATTTGTGTATTCCCTTGGTCCTTGCTTCGCTAGGACTTGCTCTGTCTTCCAGAAAACATAGAAAAATTTCTTTTCTTTAAAATTATTGTATGTGTATAGGTATTTTGCCTGCATTTGTGTCTGTGTAAACTTAGGGGCCAAACAATTGGATCCCTCAGAACTAGAGTTACAGAGTGTTGTTAGCTGTCATTTGAGCAGGGAGAATCAAACCCAGATCCTTTAGCAGAGCAGTTAATGTTCTTAATCACAAAGCCATCTCTATCTCTCCAGCTCCTAGCAAAAGGTTATTTTATTTATACACTAAAATAAACAGTTAGCAAACATGCAGTCATTCAGAATAGTCACTGAATTTGAGAACTGCAATGGAAAAATCATGTTACAAAAATATTACCATCTGTTTTCTGATGGAAAAGTCAAAGCATTGTGCAAGGGCATGCCTCTTTAGTTGATCCTGTAAGGAAAGTTTAGCTTGAGCCTCTGGTTTCTTGATTGTTGAAACTTCCGAGACTGTTTCTTTCTTGTGATTGTTAGTTTTGATTGTCCAACTTGACCAGATTTAGAGTCACCTAGGAGACACACCTCTGAGCATTTCTTTGAGGGAGTTTCCAGAGAAAACTAAGGAGAAATGGCTCACCAAAATTGTGAGTGTCACCATTCCATGTACTGGGGTCCCAGACTAAATAAAAAAATTTGAAAAGGGAAAACCCAGCTGAGCACTAGCATCCCCCTTTTCTACTTCCTCAATGACACCACAAACCAAATTTACTTGACTGCCATTTCTTCCGTGATGGTGGACTGTGTTCCTCTGAACTGGGAGTCAAAATAAACGATCTTCCCTTAAGTTGCTTCTGCCCAGGTTTGTGATCACTGCAATGAGTAAACTAATTACTAGACCCTCTTTCTCCCATTGCCTTCTGCCATTCCTCAGTCTTTACTCAGTCTTTACCATTCCTCAGTTATTCCGTAATAACCAGGGTGTGGTTATCAGACACTTTGTCACTGTAATAAACACCTAAGAGAACAACTTTAGGGAAGAGAGACTTGTGTTGGCTCATAGTTTCAGGAAGTCAGTGTGAGGGTGGCCTCGAATTTCTGGATCTGGAGAGAGAATGCCATGGAAAAGCGTGTGGCGAAACAGAGACACTTATCTTTTAGCAACCAGGATACAAAAGAGGGAGACAGGCATTGGTCGAGACCAGGGAGCCTTTGAAGACTCATCCATCACCTGTGACCTACTTCCTTGAACCACGTCCCATCTCCCACTATTTTTGATTAAGCTATCAAAGCTTAAATCCATCAATGGATTAACCTATTAATTAGAGTTAATCAGAGTTCTTCTGACCTAATCACCACCCAAATATTTAACCCACAAATAGGACAGCAAGCCCTCAGCACGTAAGTCTTTTGGGGACTATTCCATACCTAAGTTATACCATGGGGGTGGGGGGAATGCTAACCTAGTAGCAGCAACAGAAAAATCAGAGGAATGGATAAAACAATTGTGACAAAAATGGGAGACCACTGTGCTCAGGCGAGGCTAAAGTATTTGAACTCAATGTTCTGAGATAAAATAATATAATGATGATGATGATGATGATGATGATGATAATAATAATAATAATAATAATAATAATAATAAGAAGAAGAAGAAGAAGAAGAAGGCAGGTTCTACTTTGCTTCCCATTGCCATGATAAAACACTGACCAAAGCCAAGCTGGGGAAGAAAAGGTTTATTTCATCTTACATGTCTAGGTTCCTGACATAGGGAAGTTAGGGCAGGATTCCCAAGCAGGAAGCTGGAGAAAGGAAATGAACCAGAGACCACAGAGGAAGGCTACTTACTGCCTTAGTCATCATGGCTTGCTCAGTGACCTTTTTCTGCCACCCATGACCACTTGACCACTGTGGGCAGTCTTGGTAGCACAAGCCTATAACCCTATCACTTGGGAACCTCCCCCCACCCCCCACCCCTGAACGGAAAGATGTAAAGTTCAAAGTCAGCCTGACGAACATAGGAAGACCCTGTCATTAAAACAACAACAAAAATGACTAAAAAGATATTCCCCAAGTTCCAGTAAAAACCTCAGACTGATTTCCAAAGCAGTGAAGGAAGAGATACCTGGAGACAGAAGATTTTATTCATCCTCGATGCTGGAATTTGGTGAGGGACTCAACCTCAAAATGACCTAAAAGTTAAAAGGAAAAGCAAGGTCTAGACCTAGTATGGGGACAGAAAGGCAGGTTTTCAACAAGAGGGGGACAAAGGGGAGGGGCGTCACATTCTTCCAGCCATTACTGTCTCCTCCCCTCCACTGTGGTAAATATAAGATGTCTTTCTGAGAACTGCTTTGTTGGTATTGTTATTTCTTGTTGTGTAAAGCTTCTTTTAAATGCATGTCTCCATATTTTAGATAAATGTTTGAAACAACTTTTACTCCTTCGAGTGTTCCTCCTGTGTTTGAGATAGTTGACTCTGATTAGTGTTTTGCTGGTGCCTGTGACTTACCATACTTTGCTTTGAAGATTAAAAACACAGTGTGCTCAAGCCTTGCTTGCTTCCTCCCTCCCACACACACTGATGTTATCTGGTCATTCTCTCATTTAAACCTCAGCAACCAACATATTGACTCATGGGTGTAAACACCAGAGTTTTGGGGTAGCAGTGAAGTGGAGGTGGAAAGTTCAAAGGTTAGATATACTGGGTCTGATGTTAGGGTCTACTCACAGCTTGTCATCCTGGACAAGAAATTAACATCTTGGGGCTTTATTTCTTCCTCTGTAAAAGGAGATTATGCATAATGCTTTATGTATAGCACTCAGCACAGTGGCCCATGTGACATATATGTATGATACAATACACGGTAAGGCTGTGAGCCAGGAGCCAGTCATTGTAGATTCAAGTCCTAACTTAACTAGCTAGACCAGTTACTTAACTTCTCAGTGACTCCTCCCCTCATCTGTAAAGTGAGAATAATTACAGTGCCCATCCCAGAAAGGGTGTTGTGAGGATTTAAGGAGTTAAATGACATAACTCGCTTGGACCAGTGGCTGCAGTACAGTAAGTATTCTGTAAGAGCCAGCTATCACAATGATTACTATTATTGAAAGTTGTGCTGGTCAATAAAGTAGGCACAGATAAATATTTGAAGTGTAGTCTGTGCTTCAAGTGAAGAGTGCATTCAAGTGAAAATACATACTTTCAATTACTTAATATAAAAAAGAATGCAAAATATCATAATTTTTATGTTGAATATATGTTATACCTATGGGCATATTTGATTGTTATTAAATTCAGTTTTCTTTTTTTTAAACATGTATTTATGTACATGAGTATGCACACACACACACTCACACACACACACACACACACACACACACACACGTGTGTGTGTGCCATGGTACAAGCCATAGTGTGGACATGCCATGGTCCCTGTAGCCATGATATGTGTTGCCATGGTCCACAAGAAGATGCTAGAGAACAACTTCCAGGAATCAGTTCTCTCCTTCCATAATTGAGTTTCAGGGATTAAACTCGGGCTATCAAATTTGGTGGCAAGTTCTTTTACCCACTCAGCCATCCAACTGGCTGCGTATTTCACTTTACTCTTTAAATGTAACTACTAGAAAACTTAAACATATATGACACGTATTATATTTGTGTTTGTAGTGCTATTTTATTTTATTTCTTTAAGATTTTATTTCTTTATTTTATATATATGGTGAGTACACTGTAGCTGTCTTCAGACACACCAGAAGAGGACATCAGACCCCATTGTAGATGGTTGTGAGCCACCATGTGGTTGCTGAGAATTGAACTCAGGACCTCTGGAAGAGCAGTCAGTGCTCTTAATCACTGAGCCATCTTTCCAGCCCCAGTAGTGCTATTTTAGAATATGGAAATAGGAAAGCCAAAAAAGTTCATCAAAAAGCTTCCATTCAGTTTAATTCAAAATTCAAGATATCTGTGATAACTTCTCATCATAAATGAAGAAATGCTGACGAAAAACAAGATAGTTACAAAGTGGTGAGTGAAGCTGTTACAACTGCAGCATAAGTTAATGCAATTTTAGGTTGCAGCAATATTCCCTGAATCAGTATTATTGCCTTGGGGTGTTTTGTTCAGTTTGTGACAGGCAGACTGGAGTCCTTGGTAAGACCTTAGGAAAGTGAGAGTTTCTTGCTGCCCCCCCCCCTACAGGAAGGAGAAACTGGATAACTAGGGTTAGGAGCGCATCAGGCAAGTGAAGGGCAGATTTAAAAGAGGGTACATAGATGTCCTCGTGTTCCAGAAAGTTCCCCAGGTGGAAATGGAACTGGCCAAAAACATTCCAACAGGTTTAAGCTTTGGAGGGATTCCAGATTTAGTATATGCAAGAGCCTTCTAACAATTAAAATTGACTACACGTGTGACAAACTACATCTTAGAATTCTTAACTTTCTCACCAGAATTCATCTGAGCTTTACAGTGAATGAAGTAGCTGGAAGATAGCCAAAGCTTTTCAAATTCTGAGATGGAGAGGTTAGGGTTTGTTACTAATTCTGGAGTAGAGCGGTCAATTCACATATTTTTTTTTTTTACTAGAACAATGAGATTCCTACAGAGGTGTGTGTGCGTGTGTGTGTGTGTGTGTGTGTGTGAATGTGCTCCCCCCACCCCATTTCTCTTTCTTTCTTTTATTTTCTTCTTTCTTCACTTCCTTCCTTCCTTCCTACCTTCCTTTCTCTTCATTTCTTTTTCTTTTCTTTTTTTAAATAAATGAAAGGTTAGGATAGCTTTACTCCGTAGCTGCTCCGGCTGGCCGGGAATTCCCTGCCCAGCCCAGACTGGCCTCCACCCGCTCAGTGCCAGGGTCCCAGGCACTGCCTTCGTACCCCGCAGACTCCTACAGGTTTTCTGCTTTTCTTATTTTTAGAAAATATAAAAATTCACAGGGACTATTTTGAGGGGATAAAGAGTTATTGTAGAAGCACACAGGGTAGACAAAGGCTCTCACTAGAATGGAGTGGAAGAACAGGGATGCAGCATCTCCATAGGCACGGTAACAGGAGCTGAGGCAGCTGTGGTGATCTTCCAGTCCGAGGCCGCTCTGCTTTTCTTCACCATTCCCATACCATCTCTGTTCTTGCAAGTGAATGATTCATGTAACTCCCTCCGTCGCTTCTAGTCCCTGGCAGGTTCCATTTGCTTGTCAAGGTTTCCCTTGCTCTGAATCTCCCTTGTGCCTTTCCCAGCTTAAATCCACCCACCTAAACATTTCAGTCTTTCTCAATCTCAGCGTCAAGGCAGGAATGATTGGCTCAGGACTTTTGTCCCTGCTGTTTGTTTTCTTCAAACCAAATTATGATCAGGCATGAACAGACATTCCTTGTGTCAAATGGTACCTTAATTTGTATTCATTTCCTATAAAGAATGTTGGAGGCTGTGTGACTTATAAAAAGTAGGGCTTTATCTGAGTTGGTTCTGAAGAAGCTTCGGCAGAAGTTCAAGAACACGGAAATGGCATCTGCTTGGCTTCTGATGAGGGCTTTGTGGCCATAAACCAAGTGGGACCCTGAAGAAAAGAAAAAGGGAAGACCAGGCACATGTAAGAGACAGAAGGGCTAGCCTCCTGACACACTTAACCCTCCCCAGAAGGAAAACTTCAACCCACTGTGAGGGCTCTACTCTCTTGAATATCCAAACAACCCCACTAGGCCCTACCTCCCAGCACTGCATCATTGAAGAATTAAGCCTCAACATGAATTAAAACAAGTTTCAAATAACTGGGCCTGGAAAATTTTATCTAAGTGAGAGAGGAAGTTTAGACCAGAAACAGATGTAGGTGAGCGGGACAGGAAGGTTTCTCTCTCCACTGAAGATGGGAGCCATGAGGTACAGACTTAGAGATGCAGGAATCTACTTAAGCTTATTCCTTATTAGGAGAGAGAGTCTATGCACATTCTAAGGTTTAGACTTAATGATAGCGATATAGATTTTGTCCCAGCACTTGGGAGACTGTGGAGGGAACACTTCTGCAAAATAGATGTCAGTCTGGGCGATGTAATGAGTTTCAGGCCAGCCTGATGTGCAGTGTGAAACCCTTTCTCAAAAACACAAAGACAAGCAAGCAAATAAACCCAAAGAAATACCGATTTTGTTGTTTGGTGTCTTCTGGGACCTTTGTACTTAAAGTAGAGCCCATGGACTAGCCACATTGTTGGATCCTAGAAATCAGCCTCCCTGATCTTGTTCAAGATTTATCAAATCACAACCTACGTTTTAATCAGATTTCCTGGTGACTAGTACTCATACATTTTGAGAAGTGGAGGCCAAGAAAGGCTTGGTTTGGTTTAGAGGTCTTTAAAAGCTTTTTTACTAGGAAACTTTCAAGACCATCGCATAGCCAGATGAGAACCAAGTCATAACTTATCAAGGGTTTGTTGATCAGCTTGGCTTTAAGATTAACAGCTTGAAACTAATTATTGTGGGAGAAGTTACAGCACGGAAATGTGCAAATGTTACAAATTCATTTCCTTTGTACTGTTGAACCAGTTTATTAAGCTTTTCTTAGCATACCACTGCACCGTTCTGAACCTCCTAGTTCAATCTGTAATGAAGCTAGACTCCCGGAGGAACAGAGAAGCCCCTGCCTTTGAGAGACAAGGTACTATGAATTCTACTATGCCACTCACTCACGGAACTTCCAACTTTCTGAGATGCTATTATTCTGGGTTAAATGTTAGCCAGGACCTGATTCTGCAATGGCTGTCACGTGGGAAGGGAACTTGAGCATCAGGAATACTTAAAGTCAACGTTGGCAGGTAAGCATTGGAAACTATGTCTACTGGCAACAGAGTTTTGACGCTGAAACGTAGAAATGTCTGTGTGATGTTAGAGAAGATAAAAGTGGATCACTTTTCCATGGGAGGATTTTATATTTCTATACAGAATAACCACTCCTCTCCAAGTTAATGTTAAACGTGTGCACATGTTTCTTACTTACGGAGTTTTTGTATGTGCAGTCCCTAAGTCACTATATCATTCTCACCTCGGAGCCTATTGTAAATGCAAATGCTCAGGGTTCTATTCCAGACTTAATGGGTCAGAGGATCGTGGGGTGGAGAGTGGCCAGTCTGAGTTTGATGAGGCCTTCTTCGTAAACTCTTACACATGAATGAAAGAGAAAGAATTAGATTTCCTTATTTTTTGTAAGATGAAAGAATCTTTTTTCTTTCAACTCTAACCTCAAACAGGAAGTAGCTTTTCTTCAAGTACAAATTTCCTGATGAAGTGGGAGATGCTTGAAGAAGTCTGAGGACTTAGATAAAAACAACTGCAGGCTTAAGCGCATATTTAAGTATTTTTCCCCCCAGGGAAACTAGCCAAGTAGGGAGGCTGCTGGCATTTTGCCGTGACTCCTGGAGTGGCTAAGCCTTCCTAGAAACCAACTGGCAAACTTTGCATTTTAAGATGAACTACATAGACAAGCGACTTTGACTATATTAATAAAAGCACTATTCTAGCAAGTGTGGGAACAAGGATATTATGCATGATTTTAATAAGCAGATGCTTCATTTTGTCATTCTGACTAAGAATTTTATCTGACTCTTTAATAACAACACTTAGTATTCATTCAGGGTTGACTCTGTGACAGACACTATAGTACAGTTCTCTGAAAATTATCTTATTATTAGCCCCATGTCACTAATAAGGGATCCCAGCCCAGAGGGTTATAGCTGCTTGCTCCACATTGCACACACTCCGGTGGTGATACTGGAATGCAAAGGCAGGAAGTTTGACTCCAGAATATTCCCCTCTTACCAAAATAGCTTTCTTCAGCAAGGAGAAATCCTTATGTATAAAATATTCAAAGATTTGGTAGTTATCTTTTCCTTACTGTGACCAAAATAATGGGCAGAAATGTCTTAAAACAAGAAGGATTTAGTTTGACTTACAGTTTCACAGGATTTGGCCCATAATAGCTGGGAAACACGTAGCAGAGTTGCTTGTGCCATGACCAAGAGCAAGCAGAAAGAAGCCAGCACTCAGCTGCCAGCTGCCTTTCTCTTGACTCCCCTTTGTTCTGTCAGAGCTCACAGGGCTCACAGCCCACAGTGCTACCCACATTCAGGATGGATTTTCCCTGTCAATTAATTCTTTCTAGAAATATCCTCACAGAAATACCCAGAGGTGTGCCTCAGTCTCCTACATAATTCTAAATCCAGTCAAGATGATAATGAAGTCATTATCATTATAATGGAGTGCCCATTTCAGAGTATGTTTTTTAATTGTTATAGCTTTTATAAAGTCTTAAGCTAATGAATTCTCTCTCTCTCTCTCTCTCTATCATATCTATCTATCTATCACATCTATCTATATCTATGTATCTATGTATCTATGTATCTATCTATCTATTTATCTATCTATCCGTAAATGTCCGAACTCTGGATCTTACTTGATTAATGCCATCAGATTCTGGTGACCAAAGAAGACAATCAGGCACATTGAACTTATACAAGACATTGTTTTAATAATGATACTGTTGTAAGCTTATTACATATTGTGAGTTCTGACTGGATGGTTGTGTTCTCATGGTAGGCATTTTCAGGTGAGGGCCAACTGACTCCAGCTGTGGAGATGAGATGAATCTAAGAATCAGCAATAGGTGAACTTGAATATATCCTTAGACTGAATTATCTTTAAGTATCATGAAGTAACTGCCAGTTTTCAGGTTCTCCCTTATCTATGCCTGTAAGCACAGCACTTGATACATAGTAGTTGCTCACCTATGTGTGAAGAGAACATTGAATGAAAAGAGGGCAAGCAGGAACAAAGTTTTACAAGTAGATTCAAGTTCTAAGTTTTTCTTTTTATTTACTTTTTAACAGTCACAGGGCTTTTGAAGCAACTGCTTACATGTTAACAAGAACAGTCAATAAGTAACAATCTTATTCATTTAGATGGCTCCTAGGTATGAACATAAGCTAAAGCTTCTGGAGAATCCAGCTGTAAGCCAGTCCATCATCTGTGGGTAACTTCAGGAAACCAAGTAAAATTTCCAGGCTTGAAATTCTTAACAAGTCACTAATTCATGTATGCATAGATTCATTTTTTTTTCAATAAACACTTACTGCAGACCTTCCTTCAGGCCGGATGCTGTGTGTGTAGTATGTGCTGGGGTTACAAAAATGAACACAAAGAGCTCAAAGAGATGGAGCGATACCTTGTGATGGCTGCACAGCTCTGAGACCTCTAAAACCCACTAAATTCTACACTAGGTTAGTAAATTGTATTATGTAGAAAAATAGGTCTCAGAATTGTTTCAAATAAAAAAGTACCACTTCTGTTTATTATACAAAACCAGGAAGAGGTGGCCATAACTTAGTCCTGGAAGTATGAAAGGAGACTGCCGACAGTGAGCGAAGTCTGAATTTAAATCTTAAGGAAAAAACAATACTGTTAATGTGATACATGATAATTCTAGCAGAAGCCAGAGCGGCAAAATGTCACAGAGGTGAGAATTGTGTGTCTTCTCCTCCCCTTCTTCCCTCCCTCCTTCCCTCCCTCCCTCCTTCCCTCCCTCCCTCCTTCCTTCCCTCCTGTCGTGTGTGTGTGTGTGTGTGTGTGTGTGTGTGTGTGTGTGTGTGTACTTGCATGTGTGTTAGGAAGGTTTTTGGTTGGGGAGGTAGGCAGAGGCCCATAAGTGAGCCTTTGGAAATGGCCAGTTCCTGGAGGGGTTTATTCTTATGAGCTGATTTAATTGGAGACCAGACTTGGTTTAGAGAAGCTACACGGGCAGCTGTGCCATAACGGATGTTTTTTAGTGGGGAAAGGGAGGGTCAGAATAACCTGTGCACGGGTCTGTGATTGGCTATGTAGAACAAAAACAAAAACAGACAGACAAAACACCAAGAACCAAAACAAAACCGTAGACGTGTTTCCAAAACGCCGAGCAGTGTAATGCTCGTTAGGTCCTAACAGCGCAGCCTGCCAGCAGCCGGAAACCAAAAAGCAGACCGATGAAAGATTAAGGTTTGCCTTAAAGGGGGTTGGAAGCGGGTGAATGAGCAGGAGCTTCTGGCCCGCCTTGGGTGGTGGCCAAGTTTGACGGATTGTTTTCTCTTTGCAATCAGGATTGAACTCCAGCGAGCACACGCTAGCTCGGCTCGCCTAGCAATGTTCATTTAAATTTAAAAAAAAAAAAAAAAACTAATCTTAACAAGGCTGAGAATGTAGCGAAGGAAGCTGGGGACACTCCAGGTTTTTCAAGACTTTAGGCAGAGAACTAGGCTCCCTCCATTTAAATGATCGTTCTGAGTACATCTGCAGGGTCAAAAATTAAAAAAAAATAAGAAGGAATGAATAATTATAGCGTTTTTAACAAAGCCATTTTTCCCCCTGAAGGTTGATAAGCCTTTGAACCGGAACCACGAAAGGCAGTCCCAGGCGGGGAGCGGACAGAAATCGCGCCACGAGGGCACTTAAGCCTGTTCGTCCCCGCCCTGCTGCTCTGCTCCTACCAACACCTTCCCCCTTTGCCAGTTTCCGAGCGGAACTTTTTTCGCATTTCAGTGCAGTTGAAACCCGGGACCAATTACGTCAGCACAATCCGGAACAGTCAACATGGCGGCGGCCGTAAGGTGCCTCGGTAGAGGTAAGACAAACTGCTCTTTTCGTGAAAAGTAAGTCTAGAGCCGATTCTCTTGTTGCAGCAGAGTAAATGCTATGTTCTTCTGGGCTCCACAGCCCAGAGGGTCGTCATTGCTTAAAAGCGACCTTTAACGCAAGGTTTTTCTCTTGGAGCAGGTCATTCTGAGGATGAAATGGGAGGGAAAATACATTGGCATTCCTTTCAGTCAGGGGTGAGGAATACAGGGCAGGATTCTGTTCTGTGTGTGGGATAGCGAGTGGGAAAGGTGGTATATAAGGTGGTTTACATCTGTAAACATCTGAACCTTGGAGTGTTTATTGTTGTTTTGTGAATAAAGGCGATTCCAGTTCTTAAATTTACAGAGGTTATAAGGTTTATCATTTGGAGACGAATTCTGTAGTATTTCAGTAATACGTCAAGTCCGATTGGTTAGTATGACAGCTCCTTTAGTACCATGCCCCCCCCCCCTTTTTTTTAAGATTTATTTATTTTATTTATATGAGTACACTATAGCTGTCTTCAGACAAACACCAGAAGTGTGTGCATCATATCCCATTACAGAAGGTTGTGAGCTACCATGTTGTTGCTGGGACTTGAACTCAGGACTTCTGGATGGTGCCCTGAGCCATCTCTCCAGCCTGTCTTTTTATTTTTTAAGGACGATGATTATAAATATCATTATCCAATTAAAATCAGATCTTTAAATGGACAAAACACCCTGCACCACTCAATTTTAAGAGGAAGAAACCAATCTCATTTGGCACGTGGCTAAATTTACGTATTATATGGCAGGGAAGAACTGAAGGTTGTGATTTATTTTGTGGTGTTGGATATGGAATCTTGAACGTTAACCATCCCAGGTAAATCTCTGCCAGTGAGCTACACACCTTAGGAGCTCTCCACTCTTCCTAACAAATGCTGCATTCATTTTTTCTTTAAACTTTTCTCAGGAAAGTTAAGTGTCAAGATCAGCATCTTTATTTAGGATCGTTCTTCAAAAGTTAGGGGTGACAAGAGATCACACACTACTAAATAAGCAAACCAGAGTATACTGGAAAGAAATTGAGGGTATTACCTTCATATGTGATAGGAATCACATTAGACAAAATTGAAGAAGCCAAGAAGAGGGCTGAAGATTTTAAATTTTCATCCCTTTTCCTTCTCTTAGCTTTCAGAATACATGCTAATGTTCTCATTATTCCTACTGTTCCTACTCATATGAGTTAGTCGGTTTGTCTTCTCCACCGTCTGTTTCCTTGTAGTGTCCTAGTATCCCCCCTTTCCATTCTCATTTCTTCTTTATCCAACATCAATTGTTTTGGGGTGTGTGAATTTATTCCTTTAGTGGGCTCATCTGTGTTACTTTGATATTTAATGGCTAGCAAATACTTATCTGCAGCTGGTACTTCTTTCCTGAAGTTCAGCCGTATACTCATTTGTGAAATCTAGAGCTGTAAGTGTATAGGACTTATGGGTATTTCACACGTGGTTAAAACCAAGCTTATACTCACAGGCTGCAGTTTTCTCCATCTCATTTGATAATGACCCCTTCTTCTGACCTCTAAGGCCAAAACACCCATACACATAAAATAAAAATTTAATGAATTAAAAAATTTTAAAAAGACCTTTGCTGATTGTGGTGGCACATGTTTCTAATTCCAGCACTTAGGAGGCAAAGTCAGGAGGATTGATGCAAGTTTTGATGTTAGCCTGGACTCATAGCCCATCAGGACTATAGTATGAAACCCTATTACTTGGCTTTAAGTAAGTAGAGAAATAGTTACAAAAAAGCTTAATCCTATTACTCCTATGCTCAGAACTCTGAAAAGCCCCCCACCCCAATCACGTCCTGACAATGGCATCTAACTGCACTGTCCATTTTGTGTACTCATGTCCGAGCACTTCAAACATGGCTAAATAGGAATTCATATACACTATAAGATCTTTTTTAGGTGTATGTGTACTTGGTATATGTGTTCACGTGTGTGAGTGCATATGTGTGTGTGCACATGGTGGCCAGAGATTTATGTTGACTCTCTTCTGCCAACCACTATCCAGCCTGTTTCCAGAGGCAGAGTTTGTCACTGGACTTGTAGCTCGCCGATTCCCACTGTATCCAGAGAAGTCCCTGGAGGTGGCAGGTGTTGCACCTTGCTTACCCAGCTTTTGTGTGGCTGCCAGGAATCTGAATTTCATCCCTCAAGCTTGTATGGCAAGAGCTCTGTCACCGTTCATATGAAATGGATCTTTACTTTTAAGACACAAACAACTTTCCCTCTTCCCCTTCAGTCCTTCTCCTTCCTCTACTCATTGTTCATGTTGCTCCACTAACCAGGAACATAAGCCCAGTAACGTAGAGGTTTCTTATTCCAGTGTTTGTAAAACAATGGTACCTAGATTATCCAGTTTATAAACTGTATCTCCACAATAAAATCAGATACTGCTTTCTTGATTAAATTTGGTTAAAAACAAAAACAAAACAAAACAAAAAAAAAGTTTAGTTAAAAAAAAACAACTTGAGACAGGGTCAGGCTCCCACGTGTTGAGACATAGGCCAGATGTCCATTATTAAAAGTATTGCCAGTTGCGTTGAACAACATAATTTAGTGCTTTGTTTGTTTCACATGCTAGTGTAACCTTTATGTGGTTGCAGACTATAATAGGTCTGCTGAGCCCTCTTTAAGAAGTGCTGATATGGATTCTATACTGTGTTTTAAATTGACGTTTCCCTGCTTACTAATGAGGTAATACTACTCAGTAGACAGCTTTCACACTATTGGTATTTCCTTTCCAGTTTGAAGCCTTTTTATCCCTTTTGTTTACTTTTCAATTGTGTTGTTCTTTTACACTCAAGATATGACTCTTTGGTCAACTGAACATGTTACAGATATACTCTACTCATTTTAGATTCATCTTTTCACAGTATGTTCATGTAGGAAGTTATGTGTGCACATACATGTAGTGTATTATTTCTCATGAGTTATCCATCTCAGTTTTTTGAAACAGGGTCTCACAACTAGGCCTTCTGTTTTTGGAGTTATAAGGAAGAGTCACTGTGCTCAGTGTTTTACATGTGTTGGGGTGAATGCAGGTCCCCATGGCAAGCACTTTGCCGATAATGAGCTGGCTCCACAGCCTCAATTCTTAATTTTTTTTTTTTTTTTCAAGACAGGGTTTCTCTGTGTAATCCTGGCTGTCCTGGAACTCACTCTGTAGACCAGGCTGGCCTCGAACTTAGAAATCCACCTGCCTCTGCCTCCCAAGTGCTGGGATTAAAGGCATGTACCACCACTGCCCGGCTTCAATTCTTAATTTTTAAAAAGTATATTTGATAAGCAGAATTTTTAACACTTAGTAAACCACCTTTTATTTAGTGTTTTTGGATCTTGTTTGTGAAACTGTTCTCCCTACAGGATATAAGAACATTTTCCTTTATCCTGGAAGGCTTTTAAATACTACCACTCACCTGTGAGTGGGCTTTCCCCCTCTGTGGTGGGAACTTTGGATGATTTTATTGTCAAGCCATTTTTTGTTTTACTAGTCTGTCTTTCTGTATTTGTGCCACTACCAATGTAAAGAACTATCATAAATTTATAATGCCTTTTTAAAAAATGGATTTTTAAGTTTTTGTTTCTAGACAGAGTTTCTCCCCATAATAGCCCTAGCTGTCCTGGAACTTGCTCTGTATATCAGGCTGACCTTGAATTTACAGAGATCTGCCTGTCTCTGCCTCCCAAGTGCTGGGGCTAAAGGCATGCACTACCATGACTGGCTTAAATGAAATTTTATTTAGCATGCAAAGAAATGGGTTTCATTGAGACATTTCCATGAATGCACACTTATGGTTTGCTGGCTCTTTTTATACTCTACACTACCTTTTTTCCCCTGCCCCTTCTAATTACAAGTCTTGATCTGGTAGGGCAAATTTCTCACCTTTTCTACTTTTAGAAGAACTCAGACAACTCTGTAAATGTATCATCTTTAAAAATGAATAAATAAAATAGAAACCATTTTTTAAAAATCTAGGGGTACATATGTTATAATCCCTATTAATAAAAATAAAATAATCTATTGAGCTTAAATGAGATTAAGGTAAAAATAGATGGAGAGGGTGTAACGGCTCATGCCTCAACATGTAATCACATGTTGCCTATGGTTCAGTCCAGCCTGGGCTACTTAGTGAGTTCCAGGTGAGGCTAACTATAATGAGCTCCTGTCTCAAAAACCAAAACAAGTGAAGGGAAAAAAGTCCTTAGGCACTAGCTGTCTCTCCTTGCTTTTAGTGTCTCCAAGTGTGATGTTTGTATTTTATCTTTTCTTTTTAGTGATGCTGCTGTGGAACACAGAACCTTGCGTGTGCTAGGCGAGCAACTCTGGCCTTAAACTATGCCCTATTCCTATTGTTAGATATTTTGTATGTTCGAGTGTATGTGTTTTTATGTTTGCATTCACGTGGGGGATGGATGCATGTATGCATTGCATATGTAAAGGCCAGAGGACAGCATGGGGTTGTTCGTCAGATACCTATCAGCTTTTCTTTGATGTCACTTTGGCCTGGTCAGGCTAGCTAGTCCATAGCTTCCAGGGATCTGCTTGTCTCCTCCTGGCATCTCACTATTCCTGGGATCACAGGCATTTGTCACCACACCCAGGATTTTTCATGTGGATTCTGGGAAGACCCAGACTCAGAGTCTCTTGCTTTTGAGGCAGCCCTGATTATTATATGGAAAAAAAAAATCCCTCACCCCATCACTACACTTCTTAAACGTGGTTAAGAATCACAAAATATCAGTTGCTTAAAAAAAAATACTGGTTTTTAGAATGTAAAAATGTATGAATCTGATGATTATTTAATATTATTTTGTTTTTCTTTCCAAGTCTTGATACATCATCAAAGGCATAGTCTTTGCAAGATGGCTTCCCAGATATCTTTTTACCCTGGTTCTGTAAACAGTCTCTTGTCCAACAGACATTTTGCTGCTGCTGCTGCTACAAAGTAAGTGGTTTTTTTAGTTACTTTCTTCACTCTTAAAGTTGTGATTCAAAAGCATGGTTGTGTAAGGTCATAGTTATAAAAGCTTGTTATCTGTGTTCCTTAGACTTCAGGAGAGGTGAGACTTAGTGCTTATGAGCACCCTGAGCTCATTACTCACTGCTGCCTGTTAAAGCTGTTGCATTATGTTCGTTGTAGGAGAAGAAACTCAAGGATTCTTTCTTGCTATAAAACACCCCGGCAGAAGCAGCTTAGGAGGAAAGGGTTTATTGGGCTGACCGTTCCAAGCTACAGCCATCTCTGTGGGGCAATGGCGGCTGTACGAACTTGACACCAGTCATGTCCACTGACTAGAGCAGAGTGAGTGTGCTCTTCCTCCCTGTTCCTGTCTGCTGCCTCTTTTCACTCATTCAGGCTCCCAGCCATGAAATGCTACCCACCACGCTTAACCTGCTCAAGAGACTGCTCCAGCACGGGCCAGCACAACTCAGCACACTCCTCACTCAGACTTCCCAGGTGATCTTAGATGGTTTGTAGTTGACAATTAAAACTAACCATCAAGATGAGATCATAGAACCAGTCCAGATCAGAGGACTGGTAATGTCAGAATGAGGATCTGAATTCAAGGAGTTTAGTTCTGAAACTTTTTTTTTTTCCAAGACAGGGTTTCTCTGTGTAGCCCTGGCTGTCCTGGAACTCACTCTGTAGACTAGGCTGGCCTCGAACTCAAAAATCCGCCTGCCTCTGCCTCCCAAGTGCTGGGATTATAGGCGCACGCCACCAGCGCCCGGCCTGAAACTATTTTTTTCTGCTCTTTAAATTATATTCTTTTCTTTAAGGTGCTCCTTATTTAGATGTTAAAGGATTACCAGAACTAGAATTATAGATTGGAATTTCAGATTTCCAGTGTCCCTTGTGTTAATACAGAAACACGCACACACACACACACACACACACACACACACACACACACTTATAATTTTTTATGTAGAGTTTCAGTATATGGATATATAAAGGGATGACACTTGTTAAAAGCTGTTTTTTTTATGGAGTTAGAACTTGGTGTTTTTAATCCATAGATGCTGCCATTGAACTGAATGAGGGGAGGGACTGACCGAGAGGCAGCTGTTGGCTCTCAGACTTAAGGCTTATGCCGTCTGGTTGTTGAGCGTGATGCTAATTGGTTTTTTCCCAAGGACATTGATGTTAATGAAGTGTAAACCAGGCTGTCATCTTTTTCTGAGTGTCTTTTTCCCTAAAGTCACCATTTCCATAGTTAAAAGAAATGGCTGAGGGAGTATTAATTAAATGCCAAAGAGCTATAGAATGTTAACAGCTACAATTTAAAGAATCCTTATGTGCTACATAATAATAATTATTATAACTCAGCACACTTCATGTGCTTGTTCATTCATTTAACCTTCATAATAACAGTTAAGAAGTATGTATACTATGCTGAACATTTTTCAGATGGAGGAATGGAAAGCCAAAGATTAAATTTAATGTGGGTGTTTGGAATCTAAATTTCAGTACTCATGAACAACATAATCCAGGAATAATTCAGTACAGCATAACTCAGGGTTAGGCAGCGTGGATTGTTGGTGGAAAGACTCACTGTTTGTCTTCAGAACTCTTATCTAGTTGAAAAGAGTAACATCAATGGCTTTGTAATGCAGTGTTCAAGCTACAGAATCATGGAGTACAACCCTTAGATTGTGGGGTATCCCAAATAAAAACTAGGAAATTTTAGGGGAATTTGTTAATTCCTGGTTGTTTAACATTTTCTTACTTTTATAAACGTAGTCAATGTAGTCTCTGTTCTCTAAATGTGAGGCACAGCATAGTCTCTGTTCTCTAAATGTGAGGCACTATGTGAATTGTTGGTCATGTGAGGAAGAACAAGCTACCTGTTTTGTTCCTCTGTCCTTGAGCATTTTAAAATGAACTCGAAGCAACAGAAATAATCAACCTTTATCTTTAAAAGTAATTATTTTAAATGAATTAGTTTTGATAAGCAATTAAAAGTGTATGAAGGTTAGCTAGTGAGAAGTAGATGGCATTTCTCTACCTATTCTTTAGCCATTCAGTTGTACCAGTATATGCATTTTAAACTATGTGTTTCTTGTTGTTTGTGTAAATGGTAGTGCATGAATAAGCATGAATGCTGTGGAAATAGATTCCTATGGTGCTGTTTAGTTATTTTAACTATATAATATTTAGCTGTATAAATGAACTATAGTTTTTATGTAATTTAACTTTCTAATATTTTCTTAATATAAATGACCCTCTACTGAATAATCATGTACTTGTCATATAAAATGGAAGTTTTGGGTTTTGTTTTTTTTTTTTTTTTTTTGGTTTTTCGAGACAGAGTTTCCAAACTTGCCTTGTTAGCTTGTATTGGCTAGAGCTCTTGTCTAGCAGACGTAAGGCCTTGGGCTCAACCCCCTATTACCAAGAGACAAAAGAAAAGAAACAACTTGTCAGTTTGTATCCTTACTAGCAAGTGTTGCTAGAATGTCTTTCTTTATATTTAGCGCAGGCAACTATTATCTTTTTTAGTTTAGGTAATAGGTGGAATTGTGATTTTTAACTTGTTATGAGCCATTTCTATTTTCTTTTTCTAACTTAGCACTGTTTTTGCTTGTGGGTTTTGTTGTTGATGGGTAAGACTTCTTACTATATCCTGAATGAGATTTCTACTCAAACTTCCCTTAAGTGTTGTGACTATCATAGTAGAGAAGTGGCTCAAGTGTGACAGGATTGCTGGTGGGAGTTGAGCTGACCTGAGGGCCAGCAAGGCAAGCAGTGCTTGACTGGGTCGTCAGAGTTAGAGTTTCACAGGAGAATTAGGGAAAATGAATGTCAGTGGTGCCAAGGCATGGAAGCAAATGCTGTGAACGCTACTGCAGTTTAATAGTGCAATATAGCTTCATATGGATACATCTGGAGCTAGCAGACAGGTTCTTAGAAAGGAGGCTTTCTTTGTGTGTGACAGACTAGGAGCAGCTAGAGATGGAATCTAGGGCCTTACACAGGCTAGGCAGCTTCTCTGTCATCCAGCTCTGGCCCTGCACCCTGTTTTGGTTGTGAGTGGGGCCTATATTCTGACTGGTTGTGGAGAAATGAAGAGTGCCAGTTCTCTATATTAGAAGTTACCAATTTTTACATTTCTTCATTGTATTTCTTATTTTCATCTTTTGCCTATTCTTCTGTTTGACTGCTTGCCTTTCTATTTTTGCTATGTGCAAGTATTTATTAGACTTATTAATTTTAAAACATTTTCAATTATCCTCTAGAAAATTCTTATTATATCATTCCCAAATGTTATGTAATGCAGTTTGATACTTTTTACTGGCCGAAAAATCATAACATAAGAACTATGCCTACTTCAGAAAGTTATAAAAATTTGTCGTAAGATTTATTTAGTAATTTAATGAGATGTGTTCATAATTTTAGTTGTAATCTTTATTTTTAAATGCATTGACATCAGAATCTACTAAAAATAGTCATGGAGTCAAGATCTGAAGCATAGTAGTGCTTGCTTTTCTTTGTCAGTTTTTTTTTCCATTTATTTTGTTTTGCTTAATTTTATCAGGGATGAGCTTCCTCTTATCATGGGTCTTAACCTACACCAGTCATTGGTTGACTACCCTCACAGTTCTGTGCTTCCTTTTCCCTAGCTCATCTTGTACGCAGGACAAATTGTAGATTGAAAGTTTTGTGGATGTGTTGGTGTCCCAGTTAGTTAGTTCCTCTACTGGAAGTCTTGCCTACTTCAGACTCTGTATCCCCCATTGCTAGGAATCCATCCCTGGGAGGTTTTATTGCTGTAGGTTTCTGACTTGTCCCAGAGATGCCCCTCATTCCAGTTGTCTCTCCCAGTATTATCTATCTTCCCCGAGCCTCATCCCTCCTGTTCCCATCTGCATCCTCCACCACCCTCTTTATAGTTCCTTGTTTTGGTTTGGTTTGGTTTGGTTTAAGACAAGGTCTCTCTAAGAAGTCCTAGATGGTCAGGAACATGCTCTGTAGACCAGGCTGGCCTTGAGTTCACAGAGGCCTGCCTACCTCTGTTTTCTGAATGCTGGGATTAACATGCTTGAAATACCATGGGCTTCTCTGTTGTTCTGAACCTTTCCACCTCACTGATGTGCAAGGATATATGTTCTGTTTTCTGTAGCAGATCCTTTTTTTTTTTTTTTTGCCACTTGGTCATCTGGGTCAGGTTCTGCTTCTGTCTTGACAATATGGTGTTTTTCTTGCTTCTTCGTGTATTATTATTATTATTATTATTATTATTATTATTATTATTAAGTTAAATGCTGAAATGTTCTATGTAGAATAGACAAGATGAAAGAATGTAAATAGTAAATAGGCTTGTCTTTTAATGTGTCATGTTGAGCCAGTGTTATCAGGAGCTGAGCTAGGTTTTGGTTTTATGGTTTCCATGGTTACCACCAGCAGAAATCTCTGTACAGTTACTTTGTGCTCAGTACAGGGGTTGGGTTGTTGAGCTTTTCTTAGTGGTGTGCTTGGTGCTGTTTCCTGCTGTGCAGCTGCATCTCAGCAGGGGCTTGCCCTCCCCTAGCATAGGCTGTGTGCTTGTTACCCAGTGTCAGCCTGGTTGGAATTGGTTTGCAAGAGGCAGTCTCTGTAGTCTGGATTCCGACTTAGGGTTTGGTAAGTCCACTGAGGCTGGGCTTTGGAGACGGGCTTTTTGAGCACAGTTCTCCTTACTCCTTGTTCTATATCTACTGCAGGTTTTGGGGACATTCCAGCCCTCCCCCTGGACAGATAGCAGGCTGGGCCCCATACTGTTTCCTGCCTTAACTCTAGTGATAGAAGTTTTAGTAATAGTTTTCTCCCCTTCTACCAGAAATGGTGGGTGCTTGCTTGGGCCTTTTCTTCCTCCTGCACCATCCAAGGAGGCTCTGCACCCTGCTGGAGTCTTTCCTGGGAGCCCTTGGTGGAGGAGGTGTGTGGAGAGGCCTGTGAAAGCACAAACTCCATGTGTCCCAGAGCATTTGCATCTCCACACTAGCCTCTCAGTTTTCTTTACCTGCTTGCTTTTCCTTTATTCTGTCCCCGGGAGACGTGATGAGAGTAAGGAGTGGCTGATTCTCCTTGGCATTTGGGCACGCGCGCTCTCAGCTCAGTGGCGGGCGGGTCAGGCAAGCTGTCAAGCTGCCATCCCTTCTTCCCCATTGCAGTGCTCTTTCCAGCTTTTCTGTTCCACTTGGAGCAGAGCTGCACTTGGGTTAAAAAGTAAGGTGGAGGAGCACCTTCATAGAGGCAGAGGGATGGGATGGGCGTTTCCGAAGGGGAGACCTGGAAAGGGGAAAGCATTTGAAATGTAAATAAAGAAAATATCCAATCAAAAAAAAGTTTAGATTTAAAAACAAAGTAAGGAGTAAAGCCCTGGCAGAAATGTTCATGAGTTTCTCGAATATCAGCCTCAAGGGTTGTCATTTAGTTCAGCTTAGTTTACGAAACAAAACACTCCACCTCCAGGTAAAAGATTCTTTGCTTTAGGAATACTTGGCTGGTCTCCTGGGGGTCACAGATCTTCCAGTACTGAAGCATTGTTTTTCTTGTCTTGCTTTATTGGATCTGACCATGGACTACTTTTCCTTTCATGAATTTGTAGTGAGAGGACAGATGTGGCTGGGTCAAAGCTATTAACTGAACACAGTCTCCTGTTATTCATTTAATCTGTGTGGTTTAGTTACCCAGGTAACTGCAGATAGTTCTGTTTTTTTGGTGCAGCCTGCCAGGTGTCCTCCTCTTCTCCCTCCCCCAAACCTTTTGAATATGATTTATACTGATCTGAAAATCACAGCTCTTAAGCTCTTCTGATAGTCTTGCCTAATTGCATGAACAACAGAACTTAATGTGCCTCTTTTGAGTAGAGGCAGGTGGTTTTGGAGGCTGTGAAAGCAAAGCAGTGGGTTGTGAGATTAGTTTGTACCATGTTACTGCAGGAATTTGTTTAATTGCAGTCTTACTTTTTTTTTTTTTTTTTTAATTTTTCAAGATAGGGTTTCTCTGTGTAGCCCTGGCTGTCCTGGAACTCACTCTGTAGACCAGGCTGGCCTCGAACTCAGAAATCCTCCTGCCTCTGCCTCCCAAGTGCTGGGATCAAAGGTGTTCGCCACCACCGCCCGGCTCAGTCTTACTTTTTTTGATGAATGAATTTCACTAACACCTCCCTTCATGGTGGTAGAGGTGAAACTCAGGACCTTGGGTGACTAAGTACTTTATCTCCAGAACGAATGAATGGCTTAGGCTGGGCTGGACTGGCTGTGTGGCTTCGGGTAGCTTTGAACTCATGATCTTCCCTGTCTCCCTCCCAGGGCTGGGGTTGTAAGCTAATATGACAGTGCCACTTTCCTGAGAGTCCCATGTGCTCTAGGCTATGATGATGTCACTCTAGACTTTAGTTTCTCCTAAAGCACCGTTCCATTTGAAACCTAAAAATGTTTCCATTGAACAACTCAAATATTTATGAAGTTAAGGCCCAACGATAGGAAAGTACATTGCTCTTTACCATCATAACCTCATCAGACTTTTTGAGCTTCACAAATATTTATAATTGCACATATAATTATAAATGAAATCTGGAGATTTCATATTAATTGCAGATTAAAAAATTTGAAAAATCAGCTGTGAAATCAAGATTTTTTTTTTTAATTAAATATGGTGGCTGTAGCTAGAGGCTTTGTTTAATTTTAAGTAGAGCACTTTCTTCCTAAACAGGCTATCTGGTCTCCTGTTGACTTTATTACTCCATTAAATATAAGATTCAAGTGTGATTTCTCCAGTTTGGGAGGCTTAAGAATTTTGTAGGTACTAGGAATGCACATCCTTCCACTTGGGCACTTGGTTAAGCTTGCTGTCAGGGTCTGAAAGGATGCCTGCACCGTTGTAATGAAGGTTGTTACGATTTGCTCGTGTGTTCAGCTGCTTATTAGCTTGGAGGGTACCATTGTTAGTGGTGATAATAGGATTTGTTGAGTGCTAAGAACAAGAATGGTATTTTATATTAGATTGGGTTTGAGATTTTAAAAAAAAAATTACTGTTATTTCTTTCACATATGTTTTATGCGGCTTCATACTTATTTTGTTACTTCCCTAACAGACTAGTACAAACTTTGAGGCTTGAAACAACACAACCCTGTGTTTTATGTCTAGATTGAGAGTCTGACATGGAGCACATTGGACTAAGATGAGGCTGTTGGTGGTTATTTTCTGGAGACTCCCATGTTTGAGACCCTGCTCACCCCCTTTACCTGTGTGTTCCTCCTCCACCTTAGAGCAGTGGCAGGTTGCCCTTCACACTTGACCTTCTGCCATCAGCACCTTAGCTCCATCTGGTCCAGCTGGGGAAGGGGAGAGCTTTTCCCCCTTAAGGGCCTATGTGATTGAACTCACATGATAGTCTAGGATAATCTTTCCATTTCAAGGTCTTTAACCTTAGTCACATGAATCTCTTTTGTCACATGACGTGACATGGCTGTCTTTTGGGGTGTATTATTTTTCTCATATCAGTTATAAAATACCTTACAAATAGCAGCCTAAATTGGGGTCATAGATTTCTTTCGGCTCATGGTTTGTGGGTACAGTTCAGCCTGCCAGGGAAGGCATGATGACAGGAGCAGCCTTTGACAGCCTTTGACAGTCGTGGGAGGAGCATGTAGTTGCTTGCTCACATCTGGACTGATAAAAAAGCAGCCAGAAAGGGAGAAAGAGTACTGAGCTCAAACCTGAAGACCTATCCTGTAGAGATCACTTAATCCAGCTGTGGTCCATCTCTTAAAGCTTCCCCAGTGTCCTCAAGCAGGGCCACCATCTGGGGACCAAGTAGTCAAACCCTGTAGGGGACATTTCACCTACAAGCTACATTTGTGGACATTGTTCTGCTTACCACAGAACCCAAATATCTTCCTAAAATAGTGTTTTACTAATTTCAATCACTTTGGCGATTTGAATAAATGTTGAACAATTATATCACTACAAGATTGTTTTCTTAGCTTTAAACTCTTCTCTGTATTTCCCCTTTGGACATGGTTTCTTTAGTATTTTGTAAGCACTCATTAGCTTTGTATGCAGCAGACCGCACCACAGTTACTCATCACTACATGTACATATGTAGTTTCTTACCGAGGCTGGGAATGTGGTGGCCCAGACTTGCTGTGCTGCCAAGTTTGCAGGTCAGTTGAGCATCATCCCATTTAGCCGGGGGCTCTGTGGGGCCAGCTCTGGTCCATGTGTCCCTCATGCTCTTAGCTTGGACTTGTGTTTATGAAAAATGATAGTAATAAAAACATTAATGTAGAAACATATGAAACCTCTCTGGCTTAAACTTAGAGCAGGGAAACTGTCACTTCCTTATTCTGTCAGCCAAAACTAGTCACATTGCCAAATCAGTGAAGTGGGGAATGCATTCTGTTCCCTGGGGACTCGAGTAGAGAGGGAGGAGATAAAGAGCACTTAACATGTTGGTCATGAGCTCATCCCTTTCAGTACTGGCAAACATCTCACTTTTCCTCCTGGTTCTAGTTAATGATAGACTATTCCGTCCACACCTGGCTCCCCAGCCTACACTGCAGGAGGTGTTGCAGACGGTTCTTTCTATTTCCTATCTTTCCTATTTACCTTGTAAATGTTTTCCTAGTCTGTCATCTTTTCAGCCTTATCAGTATTTGTTCAGCCTTGACTACCCTCCTTCTGAAGAAAAAGAGGGAATATGCTTTTGCTTTTCACCTCATTTCCTTCAGATCTGTCTCCTATTACAGCTGGAATATTCTACACCTTGAAGTTTAGATACCATTCTTGCTCACTGCATCTCTTTGCTCATTGTGATGTGAACTTTCCAGCACTACTTTCCATCTTCCTGTTTTCTGTTTTACTCCTTGAATTCCAGAGTCAAGAAACTGCTCAGTGGGACAGAGCTGGTTTACTATCTGTTTTTGTGTATTTTGTATATGAAGCTAAGAAAGTCTTTTATTTTGCCTATTTTAATTTGTGAGAGATCATGTTTGCATGTGTGATTATGTGTATGTGTGTGATTATGTGTATGTGTGTGATCATGTATATGTGTGTGATCATGCTTATATGTGTGTGATTAGTTTGTGTATGTAGGGCAGAGATCACCATAAGCTGTCCCTCCTCAGGAGCCATCCATCTTGTTTTTGGAGACACAATGTCTCATTGGTCCCTGACTAGGCGCTGATTAGAGTGAACTGACTGACTAGGCTGGCTTTCTAATGTGCGCTCTGGGCACTGAACTTAGGTCCTGTGCTTGTGTAGATGGTGTCTTACGAATTTTCTCCTCATCCTGATTTGTATAAATGGAATAATTTGTGTTGTTTTGTGACTTTACTCTCACTACATAACAAAGAAACCCTACATTATTGATGTAGTTGTATAGTTTCTAAGGTTAATACATGTTGTAGCCGAATCAAGTATTTGGATCTTTTTGTTGTTGACTAATGTTCTATTATATACTTTAACATGTAGACAAGGACTTTCTTGGAAAGGACTCCAGTAGCATCCAAGAGTTGACATGAGGTTACATGGAATTAAGTTTCTGTGACATTGCAAAGGGAAAAACAGTCTCCAGTGTGAAAAGACAACCTATATAATTGGACAAAAAAAAAAATCTTTATCTATATATCAGACAGGAATTAATATTTAGAATCTATTAAGAATTTAAAACAATAAAACACAAAATATCATACAGTCAATAAGTGGGCTAATGAATTGAGGAAGTGCTCAATGTTCTTAGCCATCAGGAAACTGCAAATTTAACTGCTTTGTGGGCTGTCAGGACGCTCAGTGGGTAATGTCCCTGCTGTGAATTCTCAGAACTCAAGTTCCTGGAATTCACATGATGGAAAGAACCAGCTACCAAAAGTTGTCCTCTGACCTTCATATATGTGGCATGCACACCAACACATGAATAAAAATAAATAATACAAAATTTAGAGGTATACTGCTCCTGAGTATTTACCCAAAGGGATTTTAAATAGACATTCTAGAGATTTTTGCACATCTCTCTGTGGGGATTGGTATATTAACTCACTGTGGTTAAGATACAACCTATGAATAGATGAGTGGATAAAACAAATGTGACACATATCCACAATGGAATTTTTTTCAACCATTAAAAAAAAAA
The DNA here is from genome assembly GCA_019843815.1 of Montemys delectorum. Taxonomy (NCBI): domain Eukaryota; kingdom Metazoa; phylum Chordata; class Mammalia; order Rodentia; family Muridae; genus Montemys; species Montemys delectorum. The sequence goes on from JADRCD010206502.1 coordinate 30,601, forward strand.
GGTGTCATGACATCTGCAGGAAAATGGTGGAACTGGAGATCATTGTGTTAAAGAGAGGGCAGTGAGACGCATGTGATGGGAAAGCAGGAAATTGATGGCTTCTGGTGGGGCATTGGGTAGTGGGGATCCGCAGAGCGGCAGGCAAAGAGGAGTAACAGAGTAGAAAACATAGTGACATCTGAATGACAATGACATTGAAACTCAGAAGTGAGCAGAAATATCCCATCATAGTGAAATGCCATATTTTATGTTTTCACTCATCAGTAGATGAGTCTGAGTAATTTGTACCTTTGGGCTGTTATGAATAATGCTGCTATGGATATTTTTTTTTTCTGTTTTTTTTGAGACAGAGTTTCTCTTTGTAGCCCTGGCTGTCCTGGAACTTGCTCTGTTGACCACGCTGGCCTTGAACTCAAAGAGATCAGCTTGCTTCTGCCTCCTGAGTGCTGGGACTAAAGATGTGTACTGCCATGCCCAGCATGTTTGAACAATTCTTTTGGGTATATATCAAGACTGATTTTCTTTCTTCTCTTTTAGTCTTGTTTCTCACTGCTCTTCCCTAACTCCTAGGCTGAGCTAAGGATCTTCATAAGACCCTGCTAAGCGTCTGTAACAACAGAGTATGTTGAACTGTGTCTTTACATGTGTATTTCCCCTTGCTCCTTTGTAAACTTTTGGAGAATAGCAACCCTGCTTCACTCACCTGTGATGACTGGAAAACAGTACGAATTCATTGGTATTTGTTGAGTTAGGGAAATTGTAAAGCAGTGTGTGCCTTTGAGTTTTTCTATCTTATATAAATCAGCTTTTTAGAAAAGGTCTCCTTGAATACATTCTGATATAACTTACCTTAATGTATCTTGCTTTAAGGCCTGCAAGAAAAATCAAAAAGGGTGTCAAGGAAAAGACATCAGATGAAAAACCAGTAGATGACATAGAGAAAATAAAGTCATACACCTACATGGAAAATGACCCTGAAGACGACGTCTACTTAACACGCTTATACCCACGGCGGATCTATGAAGTAGAGAAAGCTATTCACTTACTTAAGAAGTTTCAAGTTCTGGACTTTACCAATCCAAAGCAAGGTGTTTATCTTGACTTAACATTAGATATGGCATTGGGGAAAAAGGTATGTAGACCTGTGTTTATTAAAGTAGATACATGAATTGATCTTTTTAATTTTTAAAATTCTAGGTGGGGGCGTAGAGGGCACGTGATTTGAAAGTTGAAGCGCAGATACTAGGGGTGGAAAGGGTTACACCAGGTTCTCAACCTGTGGGTCGAAACCCTTTTGGGGTTGAATGACCCTTGTACAGGGTCGCCTGATACCATCGGAAAACACAGATATTTACATTATGATTCATAACAGTTAAAAATTTGCAGTTATGAAGTAGCAACCAAAATGATTTTATGGTTAGGGGTCACCACAACTGTACTAAAGGGTCCCAGCATTATGAAGCTTGAGAACAATAGTTCATACAAAGATGGGGTGTGTGAAGGGGTAAGTGGAGAAGAGCCACTAAAACGAAGGATGTATCAAAAGCCGTAGGGAAACCAGCTACTTTATAAGCTACTTATAACTAAAATTTAAAAATCCCCTAAAATCAACCCCCAACCCCATTTGGTTTTTCAAGACAGGGTTATTCTGCATAGCCCTGGCTGTCCTGGAACTCTCTGTACACCAGGCTGGCTTTGAACTCATAGAGATCTGCCTGCCTCTGCCTGCTGAGTGCTGGAATTAAAGGCATGTGCCACTTTCTACTTTAGCATGAAAATATATTACTTGCCAAGCATAGGTAGGTTGAAAGCTGCCGGGGAGTTGGGCTGCTTTCCTTGGATTCATTGCTTTGCTTATTTTTACATTTCAGCCTGCTCGCCTTTATCATAAAGCATAAAATGTTTAGTTCATATAGCTCCATTCACGATGAAATATGATAGCACATATAAAAACTTAGCCATTTTATTTTGCAGTACTTTGAATTCACTTTTCATTTAAAGCTGTGGTAGTCTCAGGAAGTCCTCAGTCATTCATGTAGTTCATAGCAATGTCTTGCAGGACCTCAGGCATCATTTTGGATCTAGAATTTACTTATAGGCTCATGGTACTAATGTACTTATGATATAGTCTTTGTCTTAAGTTTGCTCTGTTTTGTCACCTCTGTGCTGGGAACTGAGCCTAGGGCCTTGAGCCTAGGGCCTTGAGCACCTGGCAAGCAGTCTATGCTTGTTGTTAATGCTTCTCATCAAAGAGTTGTCTAGTTAGTCAGTATTCCCCAGGGGATACTAGTGTGGTGGCTGTTTACCACTCAAGACCTTACTGAAATCAGTTGTGATGTGTTATAGGAGTGCTGATCAGTAAGTCTATGGATGGCTAATGTAGAGGGTACTTAAGAATGTATGCCTTCTGATCTGAAAGATCCCTAGGAGGCGGTTGCTACTTGGAAAAACTTTTCTAAATATAAACTTTCAATCAGTTTTGTCAGAGAAACAGCCCCTTTTTTCTCCCCTGACAAGCACATGAAGGGCCTAGAACCTGTTTTCATATGAACTTTTCCTCAGAGGTCTGATCCTCAGATCTAGGTAGGTTCTTCACCAAAATGACTGAAGACATTAATTCCAAGGTCTTATGGGATTTGTACTTGTGTGTGCATCAAATGGTACATTGTTTATTTTGGAATTTTCAGTTCACTTCTCAAATATATCTGAAAGAGATGGTGATGTCAGTCACACCAAAGTAAGAGAAGACCCTTTCAGTCTTGGCATCCTTTTGTAGATCTAGGGCTTCTATTTATAATTGCCCGGAGCTGTGGAATCCACTAAAGGTCAACTACTGAGCAGGCCAGTTGTACACAGTCCTTTGTTCAGGATGTCTAGCTGTTTTTATCATCTTCCTTGAGTCTGAAAACTACATTTAAATTTTTAATTCAAGGTAGCAAACATCTGTTGATACCCAGAAAATGGAAATTGTTGTACAAGTTGTCAGGGAGGTATAGATAGCTATGAATACACTCACAACATTTGAGAACCTATGATAAATGGTTTCGATAAGAAACCTCACAAAATGGGGTGTGATGCATACAAGAGAGAGTTAGATTCTTATTCTTATTTTTATTCTTTAATAAGAAAATTTATAATCTCTTGAGCTTTAAATTATGATCAGAAAATAGTAAGGAATAAAGGAGTAGGCCTATCGTAGATCGGAAGATTTCAAAGCCAAAGTTGGGAATGATAGGAGTTTTTGTTTTCCCAGCATTCAGGAAGCTGAGGCAGGAGGATCTTGATTTTGAGGCCAGCAGAATAGCCCTATCTATCCAGCCAACAAACCAAATAACCAAAGCAACCTCAAAAATTAAAACAAAACAAAACAAAACAAAGAACATGTCAGTTTTGTTTTTTATAGAATGCAGAAAATAATAGAGAAGATAAACTTTTTGTAATTATTTCTCTCCTGTGTATGCTTAGAAAAAAGTGGAACCATTTGCCAGTGTTATTGCTTTACCACACCCTTTCTCGTCAGAAGTCAACAAAGTTGCTGTGTTTTCAGGGGTAAGTAACTTTATCAACAATGATATAATTTAATTTTTAAGAGATTACACTAGTCAATAAAGAGAGTAATGGAATGTAATTAGAGAAAAATCCTGAATTCATATCAGTTGTTTAAAGTGCAGGGAAGGTTACCTCTTTGCGATTGAACCGCTAGTCTGAGGGAGAGCTGTGCTGCCGCCGTCATTAGCACCAATCGGGCATGGCGTCTGGCTTGGCGGGCTTCTGTATTGCTAGTATTTGTTTATGATATGCTAATGCGTTTGCTCAGTGTTTCCCTTCTTTACCATCTGAATTTCATAACTGAGACCTAACATTTTCTCTGCTTTCCTCTGGAGGAAGACAGTGTGTTCTTTGCACTGTGTGGGGATTATAGTTGTCAGAGTGCCACAGTGCTGCAGTAACTAAGGGAGTGACATGTATCCCTAGAAGACAAGGTGATACAAATGGGACATGTGCCAGGACAATCGCAGACATTACTTTTCTGTAGAAGTTGGCAGGTGTGGCTACATTTTGTGTTTTGATTTCTTAAGTTAAATTTTCCCCCTCATCAGTTTTATAAAACATAAGTTGGTAGGATCAGCCGTACTTTAAGTCTTTACTTTTGGAGGTGTGTGTTGGTAGAGCAGCTCCTTGTCACTTGCTACGTTCCTTGTGTGCTTTTTGTTTGTTGAGACACAGTTCTCCGCAGAGTCCTGGCTGTCTGGAATTTGCTGCTTAGATCAGGCTGGCTTTGAACTCACAGCGATCCTCCTGCCTTTGCCTCCTGACACTTGCTAGGGTCTTTATATGACATCAAAGTGTATTTCTGCTGTCAGTCAAATACTCCAGGAACATACAAACTGAAGTTTCAGAATGTAATGAATCTAATGCATATAATTAAAAATTGGTATATTTTTAATTAAAATTAAAAACAATTTTTACTTTTAATTGATATTTCTAACAGCTATTGTCAATATAATGAATCTGTTTAAAAATAATGTGTAAACTGTTGTGTTTTGCTAGAATGCATCAGAAATTAAAATAGCAGAAGAAAATGGAGCTGCATTTGCAGGAGGAACAGATCTGGTTAAGAAGGTACCTGTATTTTATGCTCATTTCTTATAGAGATCGTTCTGATAGCTCTACTTCCTTATTCATTTTTTTTGTGTTTATAGTGTTTTGTCTGCATGTAAATCTGTGCCTCATATGTATGCCTGATGATGTCCTTGGAGGCTAGAAGAAGTTGTGAGATTCCTTGGGACCAGAGTTACATATAAATAGTTATTAGCTACCATGAGGTATTTGGAATTGAATCCAGGTCCCCTAGAAGAGCAACCAGTTCTCTTAGTTGCTGAGTCATTTCTCAACCCTATACATTCATTTTTCATATTTGCACATGGTCACTAGGGTTATATATCTCCAAAACAGTTAGTAGGCTTTATAAAAAGAGGAAATATTTTGTACTTTGTTCAGTTTCAAATCTAAGAAAAGGCCACCGAAGCTCTTTATCCTTGATTCCTTCATTCATTGATTTGTTTATAGTTTACTGTTGTTATGGAAGTTTTGTGAGTAAAACATACAGGCCAATATTACTCAGGTTTTGAATGTGAAATTTAAAATGAAATCCAAATATTAGTTAGTACACATGAATGTTTCATTCATGTTTTTAAACCAAGTGTGGTTATCTTTCTGAGAGTGAAAGTATCATTTACTTGGCATTTAATCTTCATAGTATGGTATTCCTCTGAACATTTACTCCCCATGCACTGGAGGTGGGCTCAGCATGATCACTAGGAGTGAGTAAGAAACCCACCTCAGGGAGGAAGGGCCTGGGGAGCCTTGTAGGAAGGGGCATCCAGTTATTTGTAAAATCACAAGAGGTTTCTCTTACCATTTTAAAGGAGTCCCTCTTCTAAAGAAGTTAATTAATTTATATATGGATAGAGGTGGGCAAGAGGGAGCTAGGAAAACTGTTTTGAGATGTATCCTCTGTTAATTATATAAAGTTTTTGCTTGACTTAACTGGGCTGGTCCTTTAGGGAACATGGCAGCCGATTAGTGTTCTAAGTCTGATGGTGATTTTAATTTCCTTTTAAAGGGAATTGGAGATAGTTTATCTTGGAGTCAAATTTGAATGATCAAGGCCTAGGAAACACCAGAGTTGGTTACCCCCCCTCCCCATTTTATGTTCCCATGTGGAAGCAGTTTTGTTACTAGCAAGGTGCTCTCTTTCTTTGCCTGTTAAAGGACTAAAAGGCAGGAAAATTCTCAAGGGCAACAGTTAGCAGCGGACACAGTCAGCAGTTGGAGAAAGGCTTTTCTAGGGTGAGGAAACACACACACCTACGATGCAGAGGGAAAGACCCTCCACAAGGCAGAGGTGCGAACTCAGCTTCTCCTCGAGGGCTGCTTTGAAGGTCTACCTCCCTATTTTAAGATTGCAGTGTAAGCATGTCCTGATCTGGCCTTGAACTTGCTGAGCCAGTCTAGCAGCAGGAGGAAAGGCCCACAGGCCTTTGTAAAACCTTAAGTAAAATTTCCACTGAGCTTACCAGAAAGTCGAACTGGATCTTACTTTAAAACAGGTTTTTGACTGAGTCCAAGTATATTATCTTGTTCTTTCTGGTATATCATTAATTCTTTAGAAAGTATTAACAGTATTTGAGTTGATAGAATTGATAAAGATACTACTGGTGCTTGGGAATCTGAGTGTGGGCCTTAGTCTCTGGAGCCAGAAAACTGACTTCAGCGAGCGTGTGCTGCTGCCTTTCTCCAACTTCCTCTCACCCTGTGAGAGTGTCGCAGCTGGCACAGCCAGTCCTGCAGCCATGGCCAGAAGTTACTCATTCTCAAAGATAAAGCAGTGGTGGAGAGTGTGGTGCACAGCCCTAGTGTTCCTAAAGGAAACCCCGGAAAGAGAAACCCAAATAAGAATATCTAATCATGACTTTTGGTATATAAATATTATAGGAACATAATTTTCCTTTAGGAGCCCCAGTGCTGAATGCATTGGAGAAACAGTTCTGCTTGGGTAGGTTATCTTAACCAGGAAGTTTTTCCATCATATGTGTAAAAGCTTTCTGTGGTATTTTTAGAAGGTATTCATTCAGGTTATGAAGTAAGTTCAAAACAGGCTTTTCAGGTAATATCATGGCTGTCGATTTTCAAGCACATTTTTATACATTTGTATTTACTTATTTATTGCAGTACTGGAGGTAGAACATAGGGCCTTACCCAGGTAGTCAAGTGTTCTAAGACCAATAATACTCCAAGCCCCATTCCTGCTTTCCTAAATTGACACCCTATCCTCTTTAGCATTTAGCTGGAGAAATGGCTCAGCAGTAAAGAGGATGAAAATGTAAAGAAATGGCTCTTGTAGAGGATCCAGGTTCAGCTCCCAGCACCCACATGGTGGTTCATAACCTTCTGTAACTTCAGTTCTAGAGATCCTATGCCCTCTTCTGGTCTCCATGGGCACCAGGAATGCATGTGGTGCATAGACATACATACAAGCAAAACACTCATAACCATAAAAAATATAAATAAAACATTTTTAAAAAAGTAAGAAACTGTAAAGGAGGCTATACTTACTGAACTTTGAATCATTTCTAAGATCTTAATTTAGTTATTAAATTCATTTCATTTTGAAATGTCACACATATATTTGGCTCAGAGAGATTGGAATGTAATGGTTTTTCTTGTCTGTAAAAGCATAATTTCTATCTGCAGATTTGTGTTAGTCTAAGATGGCGTCCCTAAGGTGGATTGTAGTGCAGCATTTACAGATCATTTTTAACTTAAAGGAACATGTTGTAGAATTAGTTTTAGGAAGCCAGTTAATGAAAGTGTTACACACAGTTCTTTGACATTTCAAAGTTGTTTTTATTTCCTCCGTGTTCTTGGGGATGGGGACCCTGGTTCTAGAATGAGACTGCCTATGTTTGAGTGCTGGCGCTTCTCTTAGGAGACACATATTGGCTCCTCCTCACAAGACCCTGGGTTCCTCATCTGAAATATTTAGTTAATTTTAATACCTGCTTTAAAGGATTGGATGGACTAAACTATATAAAATATGTGCAGAATTCACAACACATAAGTTCTCACTTAATGCGCCATTATTTTTAAGAGGGGCACAGACTGTTATTTGCAGAAACACTAGTAACAGGAAGATAAAAATCCCAGAATATAGCCTAATTTTTCCAGAGTTCAGTTTTTCTGAATTCATTAACTCCAACTAAGGCTTTGGATGGGTAAGGTTTCATGTTAAAAAAAAAAAAAAATAGTTGTTACTGGTGAAAGATTTGTACCTTGGCAATATTTTGTTTTAAAAAGTTATATTACTTTATCATCAATTTAATTCTTAAGTGGAGTATAGTATGGTAGTATAATAATTATTTTGGCCACCAGCCTAGATTTATTAACAAATCTGGTAAAGCTTGAATATCAGTCCCTTTGTTCTGATAATCAGAATAGTGTTTATCTGATAAGCTGTAAGTGGGCTTTTCTTTGTCCTCTCTCCTTTTGGTTTTAGTTATTGGTAACAAGGAGAATTTTAACTCAGATCTTTGTGAAAATAATGATAAATTCAGTTCTTTCGATGCACTAAGTTTAGAAAGTTGGTGGTTCCCAGCGAGTTTGGCAACTAGGAGCTATTTGCTTGTGATCTAATGAGAAATGTTTATCTCTCTTCAGTTTTAATAGACATGACTTCTGCTTTGGGAGGCTTTTGTGTGAGTTAGACACATATTGATTTTGTGTTCTAGCTTATAACTGCATTTTGCCTAGCATAATCGCACAGCAGAATTAAAACCATTAATTTTGTTTAAAAATACATTCAGCTATTTTTAAAAATATAACAAAGTGTTTTGCTTGTGGTGTTTTTTGCAGCTGATGACTGTATTTATATAATTCTGTGTTTAAAGAAAAATATGCATAATAGTTCTTTTTTGAATCATGATGAAATTGCTTATGTCCAAAATGATAAAGTTTTTTCATGTATTCTTCTTCTGGTTATTAGATCTTGGATGACGAAGTTGTCGTGGACTTCTATGTAGCTGTCCCAGAAATAATGGGTGAACTTAACCCTTTAAGGAAAAAACTGAAAAAGAGGTTTCCAAAGGCTACTAGAAGTAAGGGAGAATTTTTCTTCTTTCAATGTTATCAGCAACTCTCTTTATACTTTTGTTTGTAAGAAACAAAACTGCTAATGTATTTGTAGACCAAATGTTATGCCTGATGTTTGAGATTGATGTTGTAAGAATATAGCATTGATATTGCAGGAGTGTAAATCAGTTGCACATTACTGGACCACAGTACCTGTTAAGAACATTGTCCTCATGATGTTCTGTTGACTTCTATATTTCTTTTTCTTTTTTTTTTTTTGGTTTTTCTGAGACAGGGTTTCTCTGTATAGCCCTGGCTGTCCTAGAACTCACTCTGTAGACCAGGCTGGCCTCGAACTCAGAAATCTGCCTGCCTCTGCCTCCCAAGTGCTGGGATTAAAGGCGTGCGCCACCACCGCCCAGCCGACTTCTATATTTCTTTATCAATATAATGTATATGCTCATTTAAGAGTTCAGCTTGTATGTAAATACGTATGTATGAGGGCTTGACTCTATAATTGTCTCTGATTAGTAGAATTTTTCTTTATGAGTACTTCCCTCTTAACAAATACAAGAGAAGCTGGGTGGTGGTGGCACATACCTTTAATTCCAGCACTTAGGAGGCAGAGGCAGGCAGATCTCTGTGAGTTTGAGGTCAGTCTGGTCTACAAAGTAAGTTCCAGGACAGCCAGGGCTGTTACACAGAGAAACCCTGTCTCTAAAAGACAAACCAACAGAAAATCAAGGAAACCCAACAACAAAAAAGAAGTATAGTGAGAGAAGTAATGTTGTTATGTAAATGCTGTGTTATAAAACGGGAGATACAAATTGATTGGTTATTAAGGTACTGTGGATATTGACCAGGGTTTGCGTATAATCTAGGTGGAGACCTCAGCAGTGCATCACGAATGAGGTGACATTAAGATATTCCAGTATAATCAGTTGAACTGACTGAGACCTACATAGAGAGAATATATTAACACAGTCCTGAAGCAGGCTAGAAAGGGTAGGCTGGCTCCAAGAAGTATCAGGTCCTTTTGGCTCCACATTGATAATGAATAATGGAAGTGAATAATGGGAAACGATGTTGGGGTGGATTGATGCTGTTTTAAAGAAGTCTTTGAATTAAGAGTTAATGAGCATGGACTCATTCAGGTAATGTAATTCAGGTAATGAGCATGAATCATTCATGTGGTGTAAGGTGTGATGTGACATCATCTGTTCTCTAGAGTGTCAGGAGACATACCGGTTTGGATTGGAACTGGAGTAGGGAGCCCAGTTAGGCTGCAAGGACAGGGAACAGATAGGGACAGTGTTCAAAGTTAGTTAGTTCTGCGTGGTGAGAACCTGGAGAGACAGTATTAAAGACAGGACTTATGACTGAATAGGAAAAGGGTGGCTGAGAGGGAAAGAGAGGCTTGTCCTGTGTGAGATTTCCCTAACAAGTGGTGTTGTTAACGAGGCAGGGACATGTGTACAAGCACACACACAGAATAGTTGCAGATGTCGTAGGTGCTCCTGAATGTCTGGTATGTTTTCTATTAGGCACTGCAAATAAAACAAGTATTTTAAAATCTGTTATTTTTTTTTTTTCAAATTTAAACTCTAGTGGAGATAAAGAAAAAAACATTAACTAAAATTCTTCATACATATTAGCTATTAAGATAACATCTACTCATGGTCTAATTAAGAACCATTCAAATGGACCCAAGTTCTTCGGTTGTACTATGGTTTTGATATTTTAGAAGCCTGCATTAAGTCTCACTGGTATTAGATGTGGGTGGGACTCAGCATTTTTGATAGAGATTTCCAT
>JADRCD010206503.1:0-20227 GCA_019843815.1 Montemys delectorum
TATTTCCTTGTAAGCATATGCTAATGATCGCTTGTTAAGAGCCTTTGAAGCATACACTATATTATTCAAAATACCTTGATCTCAAATTGTATGAAAAAGTTGGTGCTATTTATTGAGTGATTTTTGACGTGTCACCTGTAAATACTGACTGTTTCAAAGTATTGAGATTCCGGATCTCCAGTTCAGTCCTGGGTCACACTGTATGAATATGTCTGCTTGCTGTATCAGAGTACTTTCTGAGGCTTACCTATCCAACAGAGCAATGCATTGTCCTAGCTTAATGAACCAACTCAAATGTTCCTACCTTATCTACCACTGCCTAGTCTAAGATTACTGCTCTGAATCTCTGAGTCCACTTTTCATACCTAGCCTGGATCCAACCTCAGGATCTTTCTAAGCACAGAGCCCCACGGAGCTGTTACTAATTAGGTTGACTAGGCCCTTGGGCTGAAGCCGGTTGTGATTGCTACTTGGGATTTCAAAGCAATATTGTATTTTTGTGGTCACGCTACAGCTAAATTAAACTAGAAGGAATGTGATATATTCAGAGGAGATTTGTGAAATCAAATATAGAAGGAGCAAGAGATGACTATAAAGTGGCTTCTCTGTGCCATACCTAGTAAAATTCCTGTAGAACCTACTTTAGTAAAGAGAAACATACCGCAGAGGGAAACAATGCCCGTGATTTATCCCATACTGGTTAGACTGACATCAGGACTCTAACTTTACATAGAATTCACTCTTCATAGAACCTACCCTTTTAATACAATTCAGTGGTTTTTTTCCATGCATTCACAAAGTTGTACAACTATCTCATTATTGTTGGATTCTAGAACATTTGTGCCATCCAAACCAAATTTCTGAACTCATTCACGGTTGTTCTTCACTCTCCTCTCATCAGCCTCTAGAGAGCACGGTCTAAGGATCTATATAATTTGTCTTTTCTAGGAGTGGCTTGTACAGAGAGTCTTATAGTATGCATATGGCTGGCATCGTCCCTCAGATGTCTTCAAGGTTCATCTGTGTTAGAATGTCATTTCTTCTTAAGATGCAGTCCCATTTTGCATCCTGCAGTCACCAGCTGACAGATATTTGGGCTATTCTATCTTCTTGCTATGATGGGCAGGGAGGCTATTATGAGCACATATATGAGTTTTCAGTAGATGAACGTTCAAGTCTCTCACCGATGAGACCCTTATTCACTGATCATTAGCTCATGTGGTAACTCCATGTTTAGCTTTTTGAGGAACTGCCAGAAAATTTTCTATGGATACAGTGTTTGCATCCTACAATATATTCATCCTATTCTTTACCTATAGATAGATCTACCTATACTTGGTATTGTCCATCTTTTTTTTTTTTTTTAATAAGTCATCCTGGTACATATAAAGTGGTAACCAAGTATGTCTGTTTATCTAATGATTTATGATGCAGAATACCTTTCCTGTGTCTATTGGTCACTTGTATGCCTTCTTTGCAAACAAACAGATTCAAATTCTTTGCCCATTAAATAAATAGGGTACTTGGGGATGGAGAATGACTCAGCAGTTAAGAGCACTGGATACTCTTCTAGAGGTCCTGAGTTCAATTTCCAGCAATTACATGTGGGCTCACAGCATGTAATATTGTGACCTATAAAGGGATCTGATGGCTTCTTCTGGCACACACGTGTACCTGCAGAGGACAACTCACACATTAAAAAAAAAAATACAAAATAAATAAATAAATAGGATGGGTTATTTGTCATTTATTACTGAGTTACAAGCCCTTTAGATGTCCCAGAGAGTGGGAAGTGTGTACTACATTCTTACTTTCTTTAGGTTTGGAGCAGGGCAAGGTGCTTGTTCAGCTAGCAGACCAGCTGCACATACATGTTCAACAATGCTATGCTGTGAGAACAATCTTCTCTCACTTTCCTTTTTTTTTTTTTTTTTTTTAAAGCTATGCTTCTGGTGTTAAATCTGATACTTGTGCCCTCTAAGGTGAGAGGCTCCTCCTTTCCCTCCAGCAGTCGCTCAGCTCACAGCTGGTTTCCAACTAATGTCACGTAGAGACAAGTCCAGCTTACTCCTGGGAGGGAGGCTCTGCCTCAGATCTCACCAGAGGGATGGACCTGACAGCAATGCCCACACTCCTCTTCTGCTGAGCTCTTAGGGTTCTTCATATGTATGACAGCGGCATTTCATCATATTCATTTTAAAAATAAATTTTAAGTTTAAGTATAATTACATCACTTCTCTCTGCTTTCGTTCATTCAGTCCCTCCCGTGTCCTCTCCCTCCACCCTTCCTGTGCTCCTCCACTCTAGGACGGATAGCCTCTTTTTCTCTGATTATTATTGTTGCAAATACATGTGTATGGACATTTAAATGCAACTTGTAGAGTCCAGTTTTGTTATTTGCATGTATAAATTTTTGTGGTTGTCGTTTGCTTCCTCCACAAGACTGTAGTCTAGCCCCTGAATCCAGACTACAGTATTGTTATTCTTCCCTGCTTTCCTGATGCCTTTTCCCCCCTGGATCTCACCCTGCCTAAGAGACAGTATAGAGTGGTCAAGTGAAGCTGGCATGTCAGCCAGACGTTGGCTCAGACTCTAGCCACACCATTTAGAAACCCTGTCATTTTGGGCAAGTTACTTATGGTATTTGAGATTCACTTTCTCGGTTGGTAAGATGGGAATTAAAAAAAAACCCTCTGATTTTGTAGCATTTTAAAGAAGACTCAATAAGAGCATATCGTATAGTAATTAGCATATTGTTGAGCTCCTAATAAATGTTAGTGCGTATGTTTCCAGTTACCCAGTTAGTATGATCTTTTGGATGCCTGGCAACCTCACTGTCGCCTTATCCTGGAACTCTCCAATACTAATGATTCTATATTCTACTGCTGCAATGCCCAACCCTTCTGATCTGGTATCAACTCTTGTCCAGATGACCACTTCTGCTCTTCACAGCTATATCCATTTCGCTAGTGCTTCTCTGCTACTGGGTACACAGCCTTTTCCCATTCCTAACTTCTCCTTACCTGTCCATGCCATTGCCCAATTATACTCTGGGTTCAACAATCATCTCTGGAGCCACCACCTGATCAAAGCATTCTGCAGAGCAATGCATCCAAACCAAGTAGCAAAGCGTTCCTCTCTACAAAGGATGAGATTCCTATCATTGAGATAGGCTCTTCCAAAGACATGTATCCTAATTCTATATAAGCCATAAACTTACATTTGAAAGAATTGTGATGTTTCTGGTATATCAAAGGCTTATCAAAGAGAAAATTTTCTGCATATCTATGGAAAATACAGCGGACAAGGGTTCTCAACAGTAGTTGGTCATTTGGAAATGGTTAATAGTGGTTAAGAGCATGCACTGCTCTTGCAGTGGACCTGAGTTCTATTCACAGCACTCATGTTGGGCAGCATACAGCTGGCTCTAACTACAGTTCAAGGAGGTCAGATACCTCTGACCTTCTTGGGTACCCACAATCATTTGTACATTCCCCCATATGCACAACTAAAAATAAACAGTTGATTATTTGAAAATAATTGGAATAACACTCTTCAAATGTCAAAGAAATTCTAGTGAACAGTTAAGTATTAGTATCCAGCTTTTTCAACCCAGATTCAAATTCATTAATAAATCTACCCATTACTTCTAGCAAAAAATGTTGTTTGAAAATCCGTAGCACAAATACCCGTCCTTTTCATATTCTCTCCTGTTTGAGGTTCCCAATTTTCTGGAATGTTACCCTGTTATTATTTTTTAAATCACAATTTTTAATAATAGAAGAATGAGCATAACTTTTAAGAATTCTTAAATTATCTGATAAGAAACAGATTCAGCTGAGCATAGTGGCAGACCTCAGCTGCCTGGAGGGAGCACAAGTTCAAGGCTAGTTGTAGGAAGTTCAGTGGTAAAGGGATTGCACAATATGCACAAACAAAGTCCTGTGCTCAGTCTCCAATGTGAAAGAGGAGAGAGAGAGAAAGAGGGAGAAGAAGAGGGAAAGGGAGCGGGAGATGAAGAGGGAGAGGGAGAGGGAGAGGGAGAGGGAGAGGGAGAGAGAGAGGGAGTGGGAGACACAGGAAAAAGGGAGCACTGATATTTGTTATTCAGCAGATTCTTCATCCTTATTCTTGTATCTTATTCCTATCAGATAATCCTATGAAGCAGAACCAGAGATTCACAAAAGTTAATCCATCATCTCAAGGTCACAGCCAGAAACACAAGATGTGGCTCACAGTGCATGCCCTTTCCAAATACTGTCTTCTCTACCACATTTGTTATCTTATATTTTCACAATTATATTCATAGTCCTATAAGAAGAAAAGCTTATCTTTTCTCACAGTGACTTATATCCTTGGCAAGAGGTAAATATTTCTGTTGTGAGCAAAATCTTATTCTTTTTCTTTCTATTAGCATCCACTGGGAGCAGATGCTTCTGTGTAAGGGCTTTTGAGACCTCTCTCTGAGTATCATTCCTGCTGGGTACAAAACCACTGGATTTTTAGCACATTGTCTCTAATACTGAAGGTTCTCAACACATCAAGGTTTCTAGCATTTACATGTCTTACAGCTGAACTATAGCAGGGTATTGTGTTTTATGGTTGGTCTGTGCAGTAGTTTGCCAATAGTTGACCTGTAGTAGTGTGTCTTCCTTCCTCACACAGGAAGGATCTTGACAAATCATGGACTCACTGGATACAACCAAAGACATTTCCTGCTACATTCTGATTATCAGAGACCCTCTGGTTCTGAAGACCTCCTCACCCCAAAGAAAATAGTCCTGGAGATATGGCAGCAAGGGCATGAAGGTTTACAGAGTCACTCGACAAAAGTCTATCTATCATAGGCAGCCCAGACACCAAGAAGAAGGCCTCAGGGTAAATCTTTAGTGTAACTCATTTTCACAATGGATTTATGGGTTGTTAGTGGCTGGACAATACAATGCTCCACACTAGCTGATAAAAATCAGCCCAGTAGGCTTACAGGCCCCTGTTGGACAGCAAGGGTCATTCAACTGGGTGTTCATGATGGCTTCACAACCCTTTCCGATATGTTTTCAATGGTAATGGTGTCTCTATTCTATTGCTGCCATCTGAGGGTCCCTAATAATGACACATGTCCCAGAGACTTCTCTTTCTGAATCAGTGAAAGTAAATAAAACCCTTGGCTCTAGATTTATTTTTTTATCTGCAGAGAATGAGATTTAAGAGGTATTAACTGAGACCCAACTGTCCAAAGAAAGCAATGTTCGGAGGATGTTGCTTTGAACTGCTTCCATTATAGGCAACCCACTCCTAAAGTGTCATGGGGAAAGTGGTCTATAATTGAGAAAGGGTGAACAACTTTGCAGCTCTGTTTGGGTCTATTTTTGCTAAGAAACTCCTTCCAGAATAAAATCTAGCATGGCAAAATGCTCTCATGCGGGAAACTTCAAATACTGTTTTAAGGCAGGAAAAAAGGGAACCTGCCTTTAAAGAGCAAAACAAAATTACAGTGTACGCATTCCCCTTTGAGCCCAACTCACAGGGCTATGGCAGAGTGTATCCCCTCTCTGTATGGAAACAGACTTTGCAGTGTTCATTGACCCTTCATTAGACTCTAATCTTAACAGAGCCATCATGGGTAGCTACAGAATGTACAACTCTAACTCCGAATGATGATCTTGTCTGTTTACTTCCCTTCCCAGGCAGTCTTTGCAAACCTCCACCTACGTTATTAGATATGTCTTTACAGTTCCTTCAGCACCTGTTATATTAATTTATATTTGCCTAGTTCCTTGTCCACCATCCTTATTAGGGTTTTCCATATTTAAAGGCACACAACATATCTGCTCGGCTCTTAGCAGTTTTATTTTCTCTATTTTTAAATAAATGAGTAAACTCCCTCCTGACAGTAGGATTTCACTTTTTTTTTTTTAATATAAAGACCCATTAAAATCACTCTCACTATGGAGATTTCTCATTAGTTTCTAATCTTACAATAATTACTCACTGTTATTCCTAAATTTCACTCCAGGAAATATGACATTTAATATGGCCGCTAGCATCTTTACTGGTGAGTCATGCCACATGTAACTACCATAACGTATGTCCCTACCGTTAATATTTTTTGAAACATCAGCCCCACAATACGTTGAGCTATGCAAAGAAGTGTTAAAATCCTTACTTCTTTGCCTTTCTGGAATGTGGAGTTTGTGAGAAGCATTCAGAAGACATTCCAACATGTGACATTTCCACCTTAAAGAGAGAATTTTTTTTTTTTTTTTTAAAAACTAAACTCCTAGTTTGGAGGCATTACAAAGGACAGAGATCAGCACTCCCTGCACTGTGACTGCACAGCTGTCTCCGAGGACATTCCCCCTGACATCAGGGAAACGTCTCATTGTAGCTCACACTGCGAAAGTTGTGTCAAGAGATTACAGAATGTTATGAGGGCTTAAGGAGACTGCAGCAGCAATCGCCAATGTAAACAGTGGCCAACACTGGAAATTGCCACTCAGATGTCTGCACTTTGTCTGTAGGGCTATGGAGGGTGTGGTTTAAACCCTGCTGACCTCAGTGGTTGTTCTGGAAGAGACGTTTACCTTAGCAACTACCAACAGGAAAGCAAGTGGTGAACCCACAGGGTAAGGTCATGAGGCTGTTGGAAAGGGAACACAGCTTCACAAAGCTTGAGCAAGTAAAAAAAAAAAAAAAAAAAGGCTTCCATTAAATGAGAGTACTGCCTTGTTAGACACCAGCTCTTGGAATACTTTCTAAAAGATAATCCTCAGGTGTCCTGATATGCTTCTCTATTTAACATAAAAGAGCCGGGCCTGGTGTGGCAGGCCCCTAATCCCAGCAGTGGGGAGACTGAGTTTGGGAGATTGTGAGTTCAAGGTCAGCCTGATCTCTCTAGAGGGTCCCTGGCTGGAAAAGAAAACAGTGACATAAAGAAAAACAAAGTAAATGTGGATAGCGATGATGTCAAGCACAATGGGTAACTGGCCTCACCACCAGTCTCATTAAGCATATTGGGAAGGAAAAAGGCATCCTGCTTCTATGAGAAATGTGTTCTTTATTAAGACAGGAGGCTCAAGCTCTCTGTGTAACCATGCTGCCTAATGACACTGCTCAGAGCACAGCTGAGTGCTTTTGCTCATGAATTATGTAAGACAGTTTGTCAAATGAAGTGATGCACATTTCAGCTTCATTCAGACCAGAAGAAAATGTGCATGCCTGCACAGACTTCACTGTGGTGTGTATGAACAATTACATCTGAATAAACATGTATATATATGTGTGTGTGTGTGTGTGTGTGTGTGTGTGTGTGCATGTGTATTGGCACATATCTATCTATCTATTAAAATATTTACATTTTCTTGTTTTAAATTCTGCATCATGTATATTATAAAGAATAATAGTAAGAAGGGGCAAGAAGAATATTTTATTTAAAAAAAACAAACAGAGCCGGACAGTGGTGGTGCACACCTTTAATCCCAGCACTTGGGAGGCAGAGGCAGGCAGATTTCTGAGTTCGAGGCCAGCCTGGTCTACAGAGTGAGTTCCAGGACAGCCAGGGCTATACAGAGAAACCCTGTCTCGAAAAACCAAAAAAAAAAAAAAAATCCAAACAAACAAACAAACAAACAAACCAAACAGACATCAACACACTTCATCTTGATGTACTGTATAGAAGATGAAAGATAGGATATATGGGGCTTGAAGCAGGGTCAATGGGTAAAATGTTTGCATACAAGCTTGAGGACCGGGGCTCAAATTCCCAGAACCCATATAAAAGCAGGGAACAGAAGTACAGATCTGTAATCTAATGCTTCTACAGTAACATGGAAGACAGGAAAATGCCTAGAACTTTGCATGCTAGCTAGCCTGACATATGTGATAGGAACAGCAACAGCAGCAGCAACAACAATAACAACAATGAAACCTTGTATGAAACCAACACCTAAGGTTGTCCTCTGACCACACATGTGCAGTGGAACCTATGCAAGTCTGCACATAACACACATGAATACACACATATCCACATACAAGAACACACATCATATACTCACACACAAGAAGATAATGATGTTCAGTGGTAGAAGCATAATATTAGAAAGAAGAGAAAGAACCCCATAATATCTGCAAAATGAGCATTTTGCTCTGGAATTGTAGTTTTAAAACATTTTAAAAGTGCAAGTAAATGCAGTAGTCCATTGATTGACAGAGCAAGGAAGGAAGAGCAGCTAGGATGGCCAGGTGGAGCCCAGTTTTATACAGACCTTTGCTGTTGAACACAGTTTTACCCATCAATTCTGTGTTCTCCCTACCCCTATGAGTAGGATGTCTGAACTTAATGGTAGCTTGTAAACTTTTATCTTAGATAATTCTGATCTTCTCAAAACTAGAGGCTTAGCATTTCATCTTGTGCTTATGTCCTATTTGTTTCTAACTGGCACGGTTTGCTGGGTATTTGGTTGAGGACAGGCAACCCTGCTCCCTGTGTTTATGTAAGTCTTCACCTATGAAACCGTCTGTATCCACCAGCCTTCAACCCCATACACATCAGCATCCCTGAAGGAGACATGGTCTGCAGGACACACAGACACTTCTAAGTGATTCTGAAGTGGCAGCTGGAGAAGTGTTTTTTTTTTTAAGTGTTTGTTTTCCCAGTTAGATGTTAAGCACCCCACACATTCACGTATGGTTAACTGTATTTGTTCTATTCACCTCGAGCTTCAAGGTGTGGCACATAGTAAGTGTTTGATAAGTTGACTAAGCAGTGGACCCTTCTATACATCTCAATACAGGAGGGTGAACAACCAAAAGGAAATTCTTGCTCTGCTTTATATAGTATATTCCGTATTTCAGAAACATTGCTTGCTTTTTATGAGGAGAACTATGTGGGCATGTGCGTATCTAAGGCTTGTAAGAAACCAAAATAGAAGTGGAAGAAATCATGTTTCAGTAAGTGGTTTTTAAATTTTGATTCCAATACACTGACAGAAACTTGTTACTCAATATTAGAGACTTAACTCTTCATAAATCATGGGAGGCAGTCCGAGCCGCTCATCAACCCCACAAAAGAGCTGGACACTTTTGTTTCTCATTTGATGGAGTACAGAAGCCTGGCTTGGATGCTGTATTCTGCCTAACGATCAGTGGGCTCCAGATTCACTCAGATGGCCAGGCAGAGCAATTGGAACCATTGATGCATGTTCTAAACATTGCACGGCACACACTGACCTTAAGAGACTTTGTTTGTTACTTATCTGTAATTCTGATTTAACAGGGTATCCTGTAACCCTTGGTCCTAGGCTGATTTTTTTGAATGAACCAAGGCAATGTGTGTGTGTGTGTGTGTGTGTGTGTGTGTGTGTATGTGTGTGTGTAAGCACACATATTTGCATCATGCCTGTGTATAAAGAATTGCAGGAGTGGTGGCTTTCACTTTTTATATGGATTCAGTCTCTGATTATTTGTAAAATAACTAATATAAAGTACTACATAGTTTAAAATATAATTCAACTAACAAAGCTTCTTATCCTGGAATTCTGGGACATTATATTTTATAATATGCTTGTTTATATATGCAAATACACAGACTTTTGTAGTGGTTTGAATGAGAGTATCTCCCCATAGGGTTAGATGTTGAACACTTTCTCCCCAGGTGATGATTTAATTATTTAATTACAAATAATTAAAACATCCTTCTGTGACATTTTTCTCTGAATATACTTTAGAGACTTTATTATCTTTCATCCATTATCTATAGATCTATCTAACTACTTATCTGTCTTTGTTTTGTTTTGTTTTGTTTTGTTTTCATGCTGCAGATCAAACCCAGACACATTCTACCTCCTGGATCTGCCTCAGCTTGGTCCAGGGCTGAGCCGGAATAAGACTCACATCCTAAGGCCTCATTACAGCGAGCAAGGACGTGGGGGAGAGAGGGGCCACAGTACACTTGAACTGTCAGCACCCACAGTGACTCTTAGATGTAAAATTTCACAAAAGAATTGAGGAAAGATGTAGCTGTACCATGGAGCTTGCTGTAACCTGTATTTCTAACTCCGGCATAGCTTTCCTTCTTATTAGAAGCATCATGTTTAACAAATTACTGCCCTGGTGAAGAACATATTCTCACAGCATTTGCGTTTAAAAACAACATGGTGATATCTTGTGTCTATGACTAAGTACAGACTTCACAGTAGGTACAGCCATGGGAGAAAGCTCAAGAAATGACATTCCAGAATTAAAGGAGACAGACATTTATACTTTGCTGTGTTCAAATGTTCCTTCTCGAAGTTGTGTTGGTTCTTTTCCCAATGGCAATACGTGGGAACCTTTCTACTATTCAAATCAAGCTTGGCACTGAGGAGAATGATGGGGGATTGTCTAGTAGATAAAAATGCCATTTTATTGAAGTTATCATATGACTTTTTCTTGCTATCGGTGAAACAGAATATTTTTACAGGTAGAAAAGCCATGGATAATTGGTATTCCCATTGTGTGGTATTCTTGACTTATTTTGCCAGTGGGTATTAAGTCCTTCAGTATTATTTACAGAAATTCTTATTAAAGAAATTAATCCAATATTTTTATGGGTATTATAATGGTCTCAAGCACATTATTTGTCCATAGATTAATGTTGTTGTAATGAATAGCTTGAGTTTTGAAAATACTTAAATAGATACTTAAATAAATAAACAATATTTAAGTAAATGTATGAGACATCAAAGTTAGGAAAAGACACATGTGATTGTTGTGGTGGTTGAAAGATGTACTGTTTGTAGAAGGGCATTGTTTATGATATTACCAAGTTTATGACAATCATTTCCATCTTGTTCAAGTTAGTCCAGCAGGACTATGAGGAAGGTACAATTAAGTCACTGTAATAGCAATTCCTGAGACCTGGGATCTAGAAGTCTCCTGAAATAAATTACCAAACCCTGTGAAGCTTGTTTTTGTCACCTTCTCAGCCCTTCAGTCACTCATTCTTTGCTCTACACCGCACTTCTCCACTGTCTTCTCCTCCCCTCATCTCTCCCCCACATTTCTGTGTAAACTCCAGAAAAGTAACTATTTGTAATTTCCTGGATTCTTCTGCCAATCCCTACTAGGATGTAAACTAAATGGTCATACAGACTTTTGGAATGCAAATATACTTTTCTTTGTCTTTCTCCCTTCCTTTCTCCCTCTCCCCCCCCTCCCTCTCTCCCTCTCTCTCTTTCTTTCTTTCTTCCTTTTTTTTTCAAGACAGGGTTTCTCTGTGTAGCCCTGGCTGTCCTGGAACTCACTCTGTAGACCACGCTGGCCTCGAACTCAGAAATCTGCCTGCCTCTGTCTCCCAAGTGCTGGGATTAAAGGCATGTGCCACCATTGCCTGACTGCAAATATATTTTTCTAAGATGTGAAGATTCAAATACATATAAAATCTGGGCTCTTAGAATAGATTAGTTTGTTGGGGGATGCTTGCATAACTGAATCAAGTAGGAAGTTTCATGAGCTGCCTGTTTCTGGGTGTCCTGACTTGTTAAGGTCTCAACAAAACATGAGCTTAGATTTCATATCTGTCAAGTCATTATAATAATATTCTATTGATGTATTTTACCGAGTTTCCTGCAATTCTATACTACTTTCAGGGTCTTGGATGTCTTGATACCATGCACTATTACTATTAATCTTTAATTGTATTCACCCAAGGATAGCTAAGTGACCCAGGCTTGGCTAATCAGATTCAAGCCCTTTTGCTAAAGTGACTGGCCCTGAGATAAAAATCACATGATAATTTCAGGTAAATGTGGCTTGTGGAAAGAATTTTTTAAGTTTCTAGGACAGAGCAGCTTTCTTTCTGTGATCTACCGACTCTAAGCCATATGAAGGTTGGCTGCCTCCACCTGCTGGAGTTCATGGGGAAGGTCCCTTGGGGATGAAGACAACACCATAGAAAACAGAGTCAAGAGACCTGAGGAGAAGAAAATCGAACTAGATAGCATTTTGTTTGATAGTTTGATATCGATTATAGTTGATAGTTTGATACCATCTTTAATCGTCTACATGAACTCAAAGCCAGGTCTCACCAAGCTTTTGATTTATATTAAATGATATTCCTTGTTCAGTTTATAACAGAAAATTTCTATTTGGAGAAAGAAAAAAGAGCTTTGATAACGCAGATGTCTACATGATGCAGGCTCCAATCACAAGGAAACAGAAGAGGAGAGATAGTTGTGGACAGGTTATGGAAGGTGGTCCTGAACCTAGTCTCCCATCTTGCTTTTGCCCACACCTAGCTATGAGAGTTTGCACAGTGGGTTACAAACAATCCTTGGTGTCCCTTCTGGAAAGTAAAGAAACTGTAGAATCAGTAGTTCTTGACCGGAGAGTGGATCTCAAATGATAGGATAGGATAGTAATGGATATCCAGGTTCCTGGATAATCTGTTCTCTGTGACGGGCTCTCCTCTTATTGGTATTGCATTCAGTCCATCTTACAGAGTTATGATGGAATGATGTATCCTGCTATTAAAATGGGCTAGCTGACCATGCCGGTTCTGTTGATACCAGGTCTAAGTTGAATCAAAGCTCAGCTGGAGCCCAGTAGGAATGTCACGTCTCCTTAATATTTTGTACTCTATATTGGGAGTTGATCAGAAGCAGAGGTCAAGAATGTGGTCCTTAGAGGGTTTATTAACTTTCCACAGACAGAAAAAAAATTGATAATGGCTGTGATATGTGTCACTAATCTTGAGAACTGTCTCAGATATGCAGGTCATTGGTTACACAAGGGCTGGGGACAGTGTAAAGATGATTCTGCAGAGCTATTAGCTCCACCTTAGATGCCAACACTACCTCTGGCTGTGCTCAGGGGACTTGAAACTGTGCTCTGCTAAAGGTTTCGTTCCCTTTCCCTTTTCCTTTTCCTTTCCCCTTCCCCTCCATTCCCCCCTTCTCTCCTCTCTTTTGTTTAAGAAAGGATCTTCTATCACCTCTTAACACAGAGTAGGAAGTCTTGCTGATATGTATCTCAGATTGGCAAGAACTAGCCCTCCAGTCTCTGTCCCTCTGGTGCTGAGATTAGGGGTGTGCCACTCTCAGCTATGTTCCCCTTTTCTTTCTCACAGTAGAATGATCATTGTAAACAAAGCCCAGAAGACAGGCACCCACACACTTAGCTGTAGAGAATTTGATATTTAGCCATTGGGCTCTAAGTTCACATACATTTACTTTTTCTTATGGACAATGTACATATGTCTGTAAGTAGTCCATAAGTAGTGGTAAGTTTTATGACTGTACATAAAAACATTTTACTATAATATAAAGTATTATAACTATATAAAACCTAAATATTAGGGCAAAATTTGTATTGAATATGTTCCAAATCTTAAAAGAAAAGGGGGTATCTTGAAAAATAAAACTTAGTACCAGTTGCCAGAATGTGTCACCCACTGCTATAGATAAAGTAATTACATAGTAAAAATTGCAATAGGTCTGACATCTGCATAGTAAATGTATGTATTAAGAATATTTACCAGCACTAGCTGAATACTTAACTCACTGTAATAAACATGCTATCTTAGTAACAATATATAATTCAAGCAGTTTATATTAATACAAAATAAAAACATCATACTCTTGAAGTTTAACTTCTCTTGGTGTTTAGCTTCTGATTTCCACCATCTTGTTGACATGGGACATAGATACAAAAATCTTGGATCAAAGAGATGTGATCAATCTTAGGAGAAGGCAGTAGTTGTCAGAGAGGCAGAGTCAAGATGAGGCAAAGGCAGACCATAAGTGGTGACATATGCATTATATTCCAGGACTTTGAGAAACAGAAGCAGTTAGATCTCTGTAAGTAATTCCAAGTCAGCACACTCTACATTGTGAGTTCTAGGCTAGCAAGAGCTACAGTAGTTGTCAGAGAGGCAGAGTCAAGATGAGGCAAAGGCAGACCATAAGTGGTGACATATGCATTTTATTCCAGGACTTTGAGAAACAGAAGCAGGTAGATCTCTGTAAGTAATTTCAAGTCAGCACACTCTACATTGTGAGTTCTAGGCTAGCAAGAGCTACATAGGGAGACCTGGACTTTAAAAAGGGGCTTTTGGGGGTGGGTTGGAGGAGGGTAGAAGCAGATAAACAACAGGCTGAAGGAAATTTAAGAAAGCCCCAGAAAACATCTCATGATTCAGAATCCAGTGGAGGTCTGAAGGTCTGAGAAGATCTAAATTGAGGAATACAGATAGCTTCAGGATGAAACCTAACTGTAGAGAAAAGCTTAAGATAGACAGACACATCAATGCTAGAGCCAGAGATACAGAGAAGACCAGCTTTAGACAGCACCTTGGATAGCTCCCTCAGCACAGGGTTCTTTGACAAAGCCAACAATCAGAAAGGACTTTTATCCTCTAAGTCCTGGCCTTTGCAGCTAGCACCACTCTTTGGTGGAACCATGTGAACAGCATGATCCCTGGGACCTTCACAGTGATCTCTGGCAGGGCCTGACAGAGCCCTGAAGAGCACGTGGTCCTCTGTGGATACTGGAGCTTTGGTGCTGATGGTGATCAGAGGGAGTATGGTATAGAACAATAAATTCTTGTAGATGTTACAAAGTTCTATCATGAAACAATTTTTTTTAAGATATTTTCTTTATTTACATGTAAATTTCTCCTTTCCCAGGTTCCCCTCCAAAAAACAAACAAACTAACAAACAAACAAAAACAAGAACAAATCCCTTTTGCCTCCCCCCTCCCCATGCCTGCCACCCCACCCTCTCCCACTTATTGGCCCTGGCATTCTCCTACACTGGGGCACAAAACCTTCACAAGGCCGAGGTCCTTTACTCCTATAGATGATCGAATTTGCGATCCTCTACTATACACATGCTGCCAGAACATTCAGTCCCACCATGTATAGTCCTTGATTGGTGGTTGGGTCCCTGGGAGACATGCTCCACCATGTTCATAGCAGCCTTATTTATAATAGCCAGAAACTGGAAACAACCCATATGTTCCTCAACCGAGGAATGGATACAGAAACTGTGGTACATCTACACAATGGAGTACTACTCAGCTGTTAAAAACAATGAATTTATGAAATTCTTAGGGAAATGGATGGATCTGGAGAGTATCATCCTGAGTGAGGTAACCCAATCACAAAAGAACACACATGGTATGCATTCTCTGATAAGTGGTTATTAGCCCAGAAGTTTGGAATACAGGAAGAACAACCCACAAACCACAAGAAACTTAAGAAGAAAGAAGACCAAAAGGTGGATATTTCATTCCTTCCTAGAAAAGGGAACCAAATACCCACAGAAGGAGTGGCAGAGATTAACTATGGAGCAGAGACTGAAGGAAGGACAAGCATATAGCTATCTCCTGAGAGGCTCTGACAATACCTGACCAATACAGATGTAAAGGCTCACAGCCACTCATTGAACTAAGTACACGGTCCCCAATGAAGGAGTTAGAGAAAGGTTCTATGGAGCTGAAGGGTTTGCAGCCTCTTAGGACGAAACAATTTTAACACACCATTTTGGTTTGAGGCTCAAGCTTTGAGGTCCATCTTCCTTCCAAGTGCTGAGATTGAACATGTGCTATACCATTAACAGAGGGACAGGTTTCATTTTCATTATTATAACTTCACATATAGTAAAGTCATTTTATAAAAAGCTTTGCATATGCCTTTTGTGTGGGCATCAGATTTTCCCTAGAACTGGCCAGACACTTTCAGAATGGAGACAGCTCCTTTCCTATTCTTCTCACTGGAGGTGCTCACAGACTCCTGAAATCAAAGTAATATTCTACTGACAAAGTTCTTTGGCTGTGTTTGCTGATGGTGTCAGGGGATCACAGCAAAAATTTTGAAAATCACATTCATTCCAAATGGCGTATTCACTGAATTGAGGGCATGGCACTTGGGTCATTATCCAAAACAGAAGACTTTTGAATAGCATCAGTGTTTGAAAGGAATTAGGCAGATGAGGAGAAAAATCCCACATTTTAAATAAAGGCTGAGCAAGGGACAATATGGCACCAGAGACAAGAATCAGTGCTAACAATAATTTTCCAGCATGAGATGTGGCTCTGTGGAGCCAGAGCTGTGATAATTGCTCATTCAACAGCATTGACAGAGCAGCTACTCTGTGCCAGTGACTGTTTTAGACTTCACACACATAGCTGTAAACTAAACAGTTTGTTTAAAGCATTATATAAGCTTTTCTGGCAATATGAAGTTAGGTCGCTTTTCATAGAGCTTGCTGGGGTAATGGACAGGATATAATATTAGGTGGAGGCAAAACCATACATGATGCTGTCTGACCTGTTAGGGAAAGAACAGGAATAGAATGTGAAAAGCCTGAGTAGATATCAGCATGAGTGTCCCACTTGACAAAAACCAGGTGCCAGTATAGAAACTGAGAATTGCCAACAGATAGTTTCCTGTGGTATTTGGGGGCCCAATAGGACTATGTAACACAGCGATACCCGGTTGGATGTCTTTAAGATCAGAGAACGTTAACCTTAGACAAGAGCTGAGAAGCCATTTAGTCCAAGTCCTTCTCTAGATTGCTCTGAAGCTTGTTAGCTAGGGTGTGGTAGAGCTAGAGAGAGTGTGCTCATTTGCACTGGAATGGACACAGGTTGCTTCTCTGTCTGACTTTGACCTTTTAATTGTGTCTGGCTGAAGCACTCCTCAGAAATGTCATCGAATTAGCCCCCAGCAATGAATGAAAACACGGAGGTGCCTCAGAGTAATTGTTTTTGTTTTTGTTTTTTCCCATGGGTCTGGTAGATTGGGCAAAGTTGAAGGGAAAGGGTAAAGTTAAAGAAGGATTGTTGGAGACTGGTTCTAATGCTTTGTCTTAATTGAGCTCCAGATGCTAAGGGTCCCTGTTCCTAATTGCTTTTTTGATTGGCTAATAAAGTTACTAACAACCAATGGCTGGGCAGGGAGAAGGAGGTGGGACTTTCAGATTTACCTGACAAGGAATGAAGGGAGGAAGAAGGAGCAGAATAACCACAATGTAGAGAGATCAGACTGAAGAGCTGCAGGAGAGAAAGCATCCAGCCATGTAAGAGTCAGGGAAGTGGCCTCAGGGGCCACTTCGTCACTTGGGTCTGGGGTAACGGAGATAAAAATACAGATTTAGCAAGTATTAACTCGGGAATATCGGAGGGGAGTGTGCTAGCCACGTGGAGGTTCAGGAGTGGCCCTGCCGTGGAGCTAGTTAAGGCATATCAAAATATAAAGTGCGTGCATGCGTGCGTGCATGCGTGCGTGCGTGCGTGCGTGCGTGCGTGTGTGTGTGTGTGTGTGTGTGTGTGTGTGTGTGTGTGTGTGTGTTTTCATTCTCAAATCCAGAGGACTTTGGTGGGTAGCAGGAAGTATGATCACCCGCTGGGAGCTCAGAGCAGTTTAACAGATTACCACTACAAGGATGGGGATAGGCACCCAGATGCAGGGATAACTGTCAACCTTGTCCCCAGTAGCTTCTGTCATGTGATTGATAGAACAGACAGCTGTGAGTAACCTAGCAGGAAGGACTTGTTTTTGGCTCGTGGGGCAGAATATATCTATGCAAGAAGAGTTTCACAGACCATGTAGCCCTCTCATCTGTTGTTTTGGTTGTAGAATAAGAAACATTTAAGAAGGAAAATCTGAGATGGGAACTGCTTTCTAGGAAACCAGTTCAAAGCAGATATCATCAGATAAAACAAAAGTTGGAAGGTCCCACAGAGAGACAGACACTTTGAAATACGGATGCTGAGTTACTGTTAAGTGGCCGAGGATACAATTTGAATTTACAGGAAGAAGATTGCTGGGATAGAAAGCCAGTGCTCATACACGAAAAGAGCACTTCTCTTTTTCTTTCCATTTTCCAAAGTTGCTCATAATGGCCATTCTGACCTCTGACCTTCTGATTTTACTCACAGGAGTAAATGTCCTTTGATTACATTGTTAATTCTAAAGAATTGTGTGTGTGTGTGTGTGTGTGTGTGTGTGTGTGTGTGTGTGTAACCTTTTGAAGACATTGGGAGCTAAATGGAACATTGAAATTGAAGTTTTAGTGCAGAGAGCCTCTCCTAGAGTATTGCTCCTTTTTTTTTTTTTTTTTTTTTTTTTTTGGTGGCTAACATATTCAACATCCCTTTTTTGGGGAGAAAGAGGGAGGCATTTACTAAAAAGTTCTGATTCGCAGGTGGCTTTGTGTGTTGAGAGCTGAAAGTGGACCAGGTAGAGGAAATTGCTTTTTAAGCTTGCAGGTCTGGATGAGCAGGGAATGGGGCTCTCCAAAGAAAAATAACTTCCATGACTGGCACTGTTTCATAACCAGCCCTTGAGCAGCAATCATTCTAGGAGTAGTCCCAAACCTGTGCTGAGTGGCTCACACATCTCTCTAGACTTAAGGCTGCCAGAGTTCTTAATTTTCTTTTCAGATATGGAGAAGCCGGGCCACTTCTCTGAATTCTTAGATTAAAAGACGGGGTTTATGGAAGGGAGGAAAATGTGCCCCAATAACTTTGGAGAGATATGAAGTCAGGGACACTGTGAGTCAGAAATGACTGAAGGCAACAGGAGAGCACACTTAGATTTAGATATGGCAATTACTGACTTTCCCAGGAAACTCACAGTAGACAAGAAATTTGGATTTTGACATTCTTCCTTCTCTTCCTCTTTCTTTTTCATTTTAAAAAATATTGTAATTCCTACATATTTTTGCATTTTGCTTAGGGTTACTGCCAACACTAGCCTTTTATGAGCTTAGCAACAGTTATTTAAAGTAGCCATGGTCCTGTCCAAATCTTTACATCACAGTACATCATTGGCAGAATCAAGGGGGAAGATGGAAGGCTCTGTAAGCCTATTGCCCTTTGGATTTAGCCTTTCCTTTGGGCTTTGGCCATGCCAATCTCCTAGACTTCCTCAGATCCAGGAGACATGACAGGATGTGAGATTGGAATGAGGAAAATCTCCTGGCACAGGAAGACAAGTAACGGGTAAGCATGAGATGAGTTCTTGGACATTCCCCAGAGGAACTTAAAGCCCTAATTAGTCTTCAAAGAAGGATAATACATAAATATCTTCTTCTGGATTGGATCCAAGGTTAGCTCCTTGAATGAGTATGGGGCTTCCTTCCAATTTGCTCAGTCTATCCACAAATTTCTGTATCACTTTGAACAAGGATATCTTAAGGTTACCAATAGCCTTGAGAGGACTAAAACAGAAGATTCATTGTTTTTAATGGTGCTTGGACTTTCTTGCTCTTCAGGAAGGGGAGGTGCAACCCTCATGCCTTTATAGACAAATCCACAAGGTAACACTAGGGCTTTTAAAGTGTCATAAATATGCTTTGGTGTATGGAAAAATGGAAATAAGATCAAGTGATCGGCAGAGAAAGATGTTTAACCATGAGGATCTGAATTCAGATCCCAGGACCCATGTAATCCTAGTTTGGGGTGGAAGAGGAGTGTATGTACTTAAAGTGATTGTTAAAAATTAGATTATTTCCAGCTATTTGATTTTTTGTAAAATAGAAACTAGATCTGATTTGGAGTTTAAAAACCTTCCTGACTATTTAGAAACTTTGCAAGATTTTCCATTCCTCGATGTTAAATTTGCATCTGGCCACAAGCTACAGTTTAGCTCTTGGCCTCCAAGTCACAGATTGGCAATGATACATGGAAACCCAGGGAACGAACTGTGTAAACAAACAATATTCCCAAATGCTCATGCAACTCAACTGAGTCTGCAAGCTTCTCTGCTGCAGAGGAGGGTGCTTTGTGCTTAATAAAATGAAAAGAGCAGGAGAGGGGAAGGGATAGAGGTTGCAGGGAGAAGCGGAAAGGGGGGAAACCCAGCAATAGAGTGATGACTAAATAGATTATGATTATATTGTAGACTCTTTGGCAACTACTAAAAACAATGAGGTGACCATACATAGAACTTAGAGATATGGCATAGGCATGAGTGTGGATATGTATTTATCACTATGGCATATAAAGGCTATAGTGTGCATTTACAAATTATACAAATAAGAGTCTATGCTTTTATGCATATTGAGCAGTTGAGGGAAATACCATTCCCCTCAAAGGAATGGAAACAGGACAAAGAAGCCTGTCAACTCCTCGTCTGTGCATACCACTGTTTACTTGGGTTTTTATAGGTTCTTACTGGCCATTTAAAATAACCAGCCTTTAAAATACACACACACACACACACACACACACACACACACACAC
>JADRCD010206504.1:6528-19616 GCA_019843815.1 Montemys delectorum
TCTCTCTCTCTCTCTCTCTCTCTCTCTCTCTCTCTCTCTCTCTCTCTGTCTCTCTCTCTCTCTCTCGGTTTTTTCAAGGCAGGGTTTCTCTGTATAGCCCTGGCTTGTCCTGGAACTCACTCTGTAGACCAGGGTGGCCTCGAACTCAGAAATCCGCCTGCCTCTGCCGCCCGGTGAGATGCTGTCTCAAAACCAACAGAAAGAGCTGATGCATAAAAGCAGAGTTACAGTCACACAGAAAGTCAAAGTCCAATGTGTGGTGCCCATATCCACCATGTGCTTTGCACATGGAAGTCCCGAAAATATATAACCAATGTTTTCAGATGACAATACTTATGCACAGGGCTCCTTTATCACACTTAGCCTAAGAATGAAAAATTTAAGTTGGAAGGAAAGGGGCTGAGAAACAGCTGAGCTGAAGAAACTGACGGAAGAAAAGCCTTCCTTTTACTTGGTAACCCATTTGCCTTAGACACTCTTACTAAGCACTGGCAAAACAATAGAATGGTCGAGAAGCCAGCCAGCCCTGCCAAGTAAACACTTACCAGCCGTGAAGACCTGGTGGGCAATCGATTTTTCCTTTAGGCAAGTCCTTGGGGTTCCTTCATGGGCACCTGGCAAATGCCCCTGAAGATACCACCTGCTCAAGTGACCTTGACCGCCCGTACAACTACTGCTGCGGACTCCCTCACCAAATGGATCCACAAGAATCCTGACCTACTCAATGCCTGTAATGGGCTGCGTCCTGAAATCTCAGGCAAGGTATCTATCCTTCCTGTTTAACCAAAATCCCCACCGACTCCACTTCTTTCCAGCCTCAAAACTGCTATGCCGATCACTGTTCCGGCAAGGGGACCTCTAACCAAAACTGTCTCATGCTGCCTAGTCTCTAATCCTTAAGGGCCAAAGGAACACCACCTATAACCCCAGTAGAAAAGAATTCCAGGGGGAGGTTAAATGTAACTGCTCTTATCCAAACCCTGACCTCCTTCTGCCTGCCAGTGGCATATTAAGAAAGGGAGCTGGATTCTGAGGTTGGCTGGGAACAGCCTGGGCCTGATGGGAAATACCATCCCCCTTTTTCCCAACAGCCCTTCGAGCCTGACAGTCAGAAGAAACAGAAGAAACCTGTCACCAAGACTGTACAACAAGCACCAAACCCAACCATAATTCCCAGCTCCCCGGTTCTCCAAGGAGACAACCCGGATGAACCGCAGAGCTCACACCCCTCTGCGGGACACACTCCAGGTCCCCAAACTCCAGCCAACTCTCCCAAGAACCCACCTCCGAGCCCGTGTTAGAGCACCAAGCAGGTCCTAGTCTAGCTGAGATCCAGACCAATGCAGGGCCCAGGCCACGCTGGGGTGACATTTTAGAGGCTGAATGAAATAGGTAAGACCCTGTATTTCTGAAATGTGGAACAGAAAAATGATGGGCCAGGAGTAAAGGCAGATTTGGGGAAATAAACATTGTTTGTTAAATCGTTTACTGACCTGGGTTTTCTCTTCATTTACTGTCTTTTTTTTTTTTTTTTTTAAAGATTTTATTTATTATTACATCTAAGTACACTGTAGCTGTCTTCAGACATGCCAGAAGAGGGCATCAGATCTTATTATGGATGGTTGTGAGCCACCATGTGGTTGCTGGGACTTGAACTCAGGACTTTTGGAAGAGCGGTCAGTGCTCTTAACCACTGAGCCATCTCTCCAGCCTTCATTTCTTTTGTAATGCATAATTACCAAGAAGGCTGGGGTAGAGGGTAAGGAAAAGGATAATGGGTCTTAAAAAGAATGTCAGTGACTCCCACAAAGACCAAGAGGAAGCTGGTTTGCACCACACCATGGCAAAACTTAAGAAAACCAAAGTGTGTACAGCCAATGTCCTCAGAATCCTAAGTAGAGTCATAGGGCACGCAAAACTTTTTATCACACATATTCATTGACTTTCTGTATACATGAAGGTGTGCCTCAAGCATGTGGAACTTAGTTGGGAGTACAGATCCTTCTGACAAGTGGATCCTGGGGGTCAAACCCAAGTCCACAGGCTTGGAGGCTAGAGCCTGTATCCACTGAGCTATCTTGACAGACCAGTGAAGTAAAAGTTTCTGGTTACTAACCTTTCCTTACCACTACCTCTGTTGGGTGGTAGGCTAGAAGGGAGTTTAAAGCCTTTAAATACCCTTATTAAACTAGGTTTTTTTAAAAAAATATAAGCCTATAGACCAGCTTATAGAGAGAAAAATAAAGAAGCCAGGTGATCTACTTCCCTTCAACCACTGTATGGTTAAGAAGCTATCAAAAAAAAAAAAAAAAGTAAAAATGTACACATTAATTTCCCAGCCTGCCAATCTGTTGACTTTTGCCCTGGCTGTACATCTTTCTGGCACCGGTTGTTAAGTTTAATACCCTTGCCAAGCCTAAAGCCAAAGTGTTTCCCCATGAACTCTGACCCTACTCAAAGGACAACCTGAGTGGAGACAGTTGATTGACATGGAGGAGAACTCTTCTCAGCACAGTCAGATGTGGTAGCAGAGTCCTGTAATTCCAGGTACTTGGGAGGCTGAAGCAGGAGGGCCGTCAGTTCAAGGCCTGTCTGGGCTAGTCTGGGTACCCGGTGAGGCCGGTCTCAGTGCTTGCCTAGCATGAACGGGACCCTAGGCTGAATTCCTAGCACCACAAGATATCCCAGGGCTTGTCTGGAGGAGGGTGGGAAGTGATCACTGCTCGAGGCCAAGCAAGATCACACCGACTGGAGGGTAGTCTGGGTAAGAGTTCCGGGCCAGGTGGGGACACATGGTGAATCCCTCAGATTTCAGGAGACTAGTGAGACAGCCCCCCACCCAACCGGACCCGGGCCCACTCCACCTCTGCTGCCATGGGTTTGAGTTCATGCTGTTCAACTGTCACCAAGCAATCAGTCTTCAATCCAGTGCTTTGATCAATCTCTTGGAGCAGTGTTTTTCTTGGTGGTGGGGATTGAGCCATAGGCCTTGTTGCATGCTATCATGGAACCCAATCTCTAGTCCCAAGATGGAGCTCTTGTTCCAGAGTTGGCAAAAATCTATCAAAATAGCACTCCTGGCCAGGGAGCTTGTCTAGTGGTACAGTGCTTGCTACCATGTACAAGGCCCTGGCTTTGACCCTAGCACCACAAACAAAGCGCTCTTGCTAAGGGTCCAGGGTCTCAGGAGGGGTAAAGCAGCAAGTTTCCCCACTGTATATATACTTTCAAGAATTCTGATGCCTCTAACCCTGCCTTGCCTTAAAAAATTCTTTTCTACTTCCCTCACTCCTCCAAATCTATTCAGCCCTTGGCCTCCACCTCCACTGGTGCTCCACTGGGCCCTGTAACACCTCAAAAGCTCTCAGCATGCTTAAGTGACTTCTTACTGTTCTTTTCTTGACCAAAATCTTGCGACTACTTCAATGTGATTACTTTTAATTCTTTTCCAGTGGTCAGTTGTAGGGCAAACTATTTCCCTCCTGGGAAATGTCATACTGGAGAGTGTAAATGTCCAAGATCCAAAGGAAGGGGCAGAAATTAGACCCTTTCTGCCAACTGTCACTAGATTCCAAAGAGTCAAAAATAAAGTGAGTAGTACTTTAATCGTTTCCAAAGAAAGATAGTACATATACTGAATTTAGATTAGAAAATATGACATTAGAGGTGTATTTTCCTAGAAATGAAAAACGAAACAGAAACTTAATACAATCTTTTTGATCTTTCTCATACATAAAAAGCTGTGTATCTTTTCCCCAGGCATGAGCTCCCAAGATCCAAGTTGCTCTTTATCTCCCTCTAGCTGGGCAGGACAATCCCCTCCACCTCCACTTCTCTTCTCTCAGTCACTGTGTGGGTGCTAAAAGCCCTGAGCTGACCAATGGACAGAAGTGTCCTTTAAGCCAGCAGCCCACAGGCCGTGGCACTCAGGGCGGCCACAGAACTGGCATTGTTTCCCCTGCCTCAGCAAGAAGCTTGGAAAGCTGACCCTCAGCACAAATCAGAGTCAAATGTGGAGCGGGAGTGAGGGCTCAGGCCCAGGGAAAAGGACCCTTGCCTACTACTACAGTTCTTTAAGCCTCTCTACTGCGCTCCAAGGGGATTGGAAGCACATGGCATCTAAACAAATCAGGAGAACCTTGTGGCTGGGGAAGAGTGATAAACAGCAATATAAATCAGTTTGATAATGTACAGGACGGTGCTGGGAATCCCAGCTCTTCACAGGGCTGCCAGCCCGCCAGAGAACAACACAGCGAGAACCACGACCGCTATTCCAGACTGCCAGACCTGGGACATCGCCAGGCCTTTTCCTAGGTCCCAGATCTGTAAAAAAGAAGAGGGGAACATTTTTATTTTCAGCAATTAGAACCCCAGTCACTTTTACAATTCCTGTCTCAGAGTGTTCTACCTACTGAACAGGAACCTCCTTTTGGGGTTCCAGAAAAACGCACCATATCCCTATGCCCGAGTTCCACGCTTCTGAAAGTCACAGTACGGTACCTACCACTCGCTCCCCAGTGACTGAAAATCAAGTCCTCTCATGTAGTAGTGATGGGTGAATGTCCTCCAGAATGCAATGGGCCCCTCACATGAACCTTCCGGACTGTACAGACATATTCTCCTCTCCCCATATGACAGCACATCTAGATCAGTGTTTCTGGAAAGGTATTCCTTCAAAACATAGTTTTGTTTTCTGAGCTAGAATCTTGTTATATGGGGCTGGGGATTTAACTTGGTAGAGCACTTGCCTAGCAAGCCCAAGGCCCTGGGTTCAGTTCTTAGCTGGGGCTAGGGGGAATGGATCTTGTTATATGAACCAGATTAGTGTAGAATTCATCGTGTATCCCAGGATGGACAACTCAAGAGCCTCCTGCCTACATTTCCTAAATGCTGGGGTTACAGGTGTTCATCACATCTGGACCAAACAAATTTCTGCATCGTGTTGGGCATTATATGCATGTAGTTAAAGTTCTGTGGCTATAACTGCAAGATTCTTAGGCAATTTACTAACACAGCTTGTGAATCTCCAAACAGGAATATGATGCACAGTAGAGTCACCACAGAATTCTTCTTTAGTGAGATTGATTGTCCTTGAGGTCTGATATATTGGAGAATATCCCCAGGACCTAGCACTAACTTCCTCTCTCCTCTTTGGAGACAGGAGCTTGGAGATCCCAGGCAGGTTTTGAACTCATCATGTACCCAAGAAAAACCTTGAACTTCTGATCCTCCTGCCTCTACCTTCTGAGCTCTGGGATTACAATGCTCAGTTCATGTGGTTCTAGGGATCAAACCCAGGGTTTTGTAAATGCTAGGCAAGTATTCTACCAACTGAGCTATATCTCCCTCTAAGAGCTCTTTGTGTTTGCTTGATTGGTTTTTTGAGACAGGGTTTCTCTATGTAGTATCCTGGAACTTGCTTTGTAGACAAGGCTAGCTTTGAACTCAGAGAGTCACCTCTGCCTCCCAAGTGCTGAGATTAATGATGTGCGCCAACACGCCTGGCTTGTTTGTTTGTAATGATTTTTTAATTACTTGACGTGCATTGGTGTTTTTCTTGTATGTATATATGTAAGGGTATCAGGCTCCCTGGAACTGGAATTACAGTTTTAAGGTGCCATGTGGGTGCTGGGACTTGAACCTGGGTCCTCTAGTCGAACAGCCAGTGCTCTTAACTGCTGAGCTATTTGTTCAACAGCTCTGCTTGTTTTTTTTGTTTTTTGTTTTTTTTTTTTTTAGACAGGGTTTCCCTATGTAGCCCTAGCTGTCCTGGAACTTGTTCTGTAGACCAGGCTGGCCTCAAACTCACAGAGATTCACCTGCTTCTGCCTCCTGAGAACTGAGACTAAAGGTATGCACCACCTCTCCAAGCAGAATCTAACTTTCCACGTTTTTCTCTTTCTTTGCTTTTTCATCCTCTCCCAACCAAGACTTCACTATATTGACCTACGATACACTCAAATCCCTAAGCTCAAGGGATCCTCCCAAATCATGTTCCTAGACAGCTGGGACTCCAGACATTTACAACCACACCTAGGGCAAAACCTTGTTTTTAACTACAATCCCACTTTAAAAAAAATTTTTTTTCTAAATTGGAGCCTAGTAGAAATGTATATATATGTTTATGAAACATTAAAAAATATTTGCCATTACTAATACATGCTATGCTATGTATTTTCTATTCTATTAAATTCCTTCTTTTCAGTATTTTTTTTTTTTTTGGTATCAATCCAGTAAGTGGACTGTTTACTCACTGGATCTTTTAAAACACTAAGAACTGGGGGCTTGTATAGACTGAGCTGTAAAAACTTGCCTTGTATGTACCAGGTTAGACCTCCAGCACTGAAAGCAAAACAAATAAAACCAAACACTAGACTCTCCTAGTCTCTAAGGTTATGCATATTCAAGGGCAGCTCTCCCCTTGTGGGTTGTGACCCCTTTGGGGCTGTATCTCATGTGTCCTGTATACCAGATATTATATTATGATTCATAACAGTAGCAAAAATAAAGCTATGAAGTAGCAGCAAAAACAGGATTATGATTGCAGGTCACAACACACGAGGGACTGTATGCAGTAAAGGGCTGCAACATTAGAAGGCTGAGAACCACAACTTCAGGGCAAAAAGTAGTGTTCAGGTTTTGTATTTACACGCACGCTGCCTCAACAAATGTTAACACAAGAACCTCCACAATCTAACTAGAAAACTGACTGAATTAAGAATCAATGCAGAGAGATTTGGGGGGAATAAAAAAAAAAATTCAAGATACCCTCAGTCATTAGTCTTTACCCAGATGACATCTCTGTGCAGACTGCACACAGCTCCTTTGCTCACTGCTTAGGAGACACTGAGTCTGGCTGGGTAGCAGTGACAGGAGAAGCCTCCAGAGGAGGTCAAAGGCCCTACCTCCCTCAGCACTTGGGAAGTGGAGACGGATGAATCTGTGAATTTGAATCCAGCCTGGACTACAGAGCGAGTTCCAGGACAGTCAAAGCTACAAAAGAACCCCAGTCTCAGGGGAGGGGGGAGGGAGGTCATGGTGGGGAGACCCTACATCTTCTTCATAACCAACCACACCATTTTCCTTTACCCTATTAGAGCTTCCAGCCAGGCAAGTGGTAAGAACACAATTTCATTAAACCTGACCCACACCCAGAGCTGGTGCTTGTCAGAAAGGAAAATATAAAAGCAGATTTAGGGCTTAAGTAAAGCTGGTAGGTGCCTACTTTATCTCAACAGAGATTACCATAACAGGCAGGAACCAGAGCAAACAGCCCGAGTTCCATGATTGCCAAATGACCTTCAAGTCCAACTCAGTCTAAGACAAAAACTAACAGAAAGAAGTGTCTGTCGGAGCCAGGACGTCAGGCTTGCCTGCAGCTGGTCCTCCTCACGGAGCTTCTTCTGTGGAGTCAAAAGCCATTAATGAAACTGCTTATTCTCTCTACTGTCTCCCTCAGGAATCGGAGTCACTTCAAACCAAACTGAACACTGCTCCGGGGAACACTTGATAAACACACTTAATTTAATACATCATTTAGCTCTTGCTTTTTTTCCCCCTCACTCAACTGTCTACTGGACCAGACTGGAATCCAGAGAATGTCTGTCTCTAAGGCTGGCTCTGAGGTGGGGGTATAGAAGGTCCAAACTAAGGCAAAGGCATCCAGCCGACATTCTGCTTGGGTTCAGAAATAATGAAGGCTGGAGAAAACACGCTTAGTCACTGCTTGAAGGGTTCAGGACTAGTGGCTCACAAATATGAACTCTCAAAAACACTCTGACCCCAAGGCAGGTTTGTCCAAGCTTTCATTCCCTCTGAGCTGGTGCTGGAGAGATGGTTCAGTGGGTAGGATCAGAGGCTGACTCCCTGCACCCACCGTTTCTAATCCAAATCCAGGGGATCTACCCTCCTCTTCTAGCCTCTGAGGCACCAGGTACATATATAATATACTAACACACATGCAGTCAAAACACTCAGTGTACATATAATAAAAACAGGTGCTTAAAGATAAGAGCTGGATGTGTTGGCATAAGTTGTTAACTACACAATTCCAGAGGCAGAAGCAGGAGAATCAGGAGTTCAAGACAATCAGTTTAAGGCCAACCCTCTAGAAAAGACTGTCTAAAAAAAAAAAAAAAAAGAAAAGAAAAGAAAAGAAAAAGACAGGCAAAAACCAAACAAAATCCAAGACATCAGATTTCGTTTTGAGACTGAATTTCACATAGCCAAGCCTAGCCTGAAACTGATTACGAGAGCAAAGACAACCTTGAACTCTTAACCCTCTTCTCAGAGTGCTGACCTTATATCTGTTACTGCTGCTGCTGCTGATGTGGATGTGCTGAAGACAGAGTTCCTGATCTGAAATTGGCTATGTAGACCAGTCTGGCTTTGAAATCAAAGATTTGCCTGCCTCTGCCTTTGAGACTTTGGATCCAAATTATGTAGTAGTACGCCGTCTCCTCTCCCCCCACTTCATGTATGATGCTAGGGACAGGTCCGAGACCTAGACCCAGTTTGAACTAGCACCATGTAGTGTTAGGATCAATGTAGGAGGCAACATGAACAGTTTTCAGCTGACTACCATATTCTTGACTTCAAGATCTGAATTTGGAATGCTAGACAAGACAAGATGGAGGCTTAGGAATGGCAGCTACTGAGGGGGCAAGGCTGGAAGACAGTGAACGCAAGGCCCACCTGGTTACAGGGTGAGGAGCAGGCAAGCCTGGGCAATGCAGTAAAGCCATCTGAAGTACAACAGGAATGTGGGTCTGTTCAAGCCAGCTTTGGGTACACAGCAAATTTAAGTCCAACCCAAGTTTTATGAGACTCTGTCTCAAAAAGCCAAAAATGGTAGCACTCACTTATAACCCTAGTTATTGGCAATTGAGTTACAGACAGGAGAATAGAATTTCAAGTCATTCTTGTCTCAATAGTGAATCTGAGGCCAATCCTGACTACATGAGACCTCCTTGGGGGCTGGAGGGACAGCTGGAGCTGGAAGAGACAGCTCAGTGTCAAGAGCACTGCCTGTTCTTCTAGAAGACCTAGGTGTGCTTCCCAGTACACGAAGTGGCTCAGAGCCACATCCTCTTCTGGCTTCCACAGGTACCAACTATGTACATGGTACACACACACACACACACACACAACATATTCAAAAATAAAACTTTAATATGGAAAAAATTTCAAAAGAACAGGAGAAATCGCTATGTGGTTCCTGTAGTACAGTAACTGTCTAGCACGCATAAGGTCCTGGGTTCAATTCCCAGTACCACATTAACGAACCGCAGCAATCACCACCACCATAGGGTCTCTGGCACCTAATCTGTGCTTGCTCTCATTGTCTCCAGTTACTCACTACAGTCAAAGAGAGGAGACCGAAAGTCTACACACTAGAGTCTGGTCAGACTTGCTGCTCAGGGCAGAAGGACTTAGACTGAACGCAGCAGCTGCTTGCCTAGCTCATAATGGAATGCCCAGTGTCAGGAATCATGCTTGACAAATGACAGGCGCCAGCTTCTATTACCTACTCGGTAAGTCTTCTCTGCCAGCTGTGGTCTCTGCAGTCTTTTACTAATGATACCCCTCCTGGAAGTGGAAGAGTCCACACTGATCCCTTTCAGTACTGACCTAACCCACACTCACAAAGGGATGTAGGAGAAACCTTGTTTAGCTTTCCCCAAAAGGACTTCAGGAAAGACCCAGTACAATTAGCCTTAAGAGTGGTACTGGAAGCGAGGCAGTGGTGGCTCACGTCTTTAATCCCAGCACTTGGGAGGCAGAGGCAGGCAGATTTCCGATCTGAGACCACCCTGGTCTCTGGTCTACACAGTGAGTTCCAGGACAGCCAGGGCTACAAGGAGAAACCCTCAAAAAAACAAAGAATGGTACTGGAGGGCTGGCAAGATGGCTCAGGAAAAGACGAGCATCAGGCTTGACAACCTGACTTCAATGCCCAGGACCACTGACTGACACACACACACACACACACACACACACACACACACACACACTAAAATATAAATAAATACAATTAAAACAGTCAAATAAGAGCCGGGCAGTGGTGGCGCACACCTTTAATCCCAGCCCTTAGGAGGCAGAGGCAGGCGGATTTCTGAGTTCGAGGCCAGCCTGGTCTACAGAGTGAGTTCCAGGACAAGCAGGGCTATACAGAGAAACCCTGTCTCAAAAAAACAAAAAACAAAAAAACAAAAACAAAAACAAAAACAAAAAAAACAAAACAAAACAAAAAAACCAGTCAAATAAGGTTAGGCTATATACTTCCAGCCCCTGGGATGCAGAGTCAGAATGATCCCAAATTCAAGGCCAGCCCGATCTATATAGAATGTTCCAGGCCCACTAGGGCTACATAGTGAGAGACTCTGTCTCAGCAAGCAAAGACTAGTTCTAAGGTTAGAGGCGTGGCTCAAAGGTACAGCACGGGTAAGGCCTTGGTTCAGTGCCCTAGCATCAAAAAGAGGGGGATGGGAGGATAGAAAAAGGTAAAAGAACACTAAGCTTCGAAACAAGGGAGAGGCCCTTCCAGCCATCCTGCTCTTTACCCACAAGTAACTTACCAAGTGTCGGACCCCGTTCAGTGCGTGGTACGTGAGCGGTAAGACAAGCACAAACTTAGCTGCGTAGATCACTGTTGGCCCCAAACACAGAGACTTCACAAGCATCAAATATGACTCAAAGTTCCCAGGAAGCAGCAGTGCCGACAGGCCAAAAAGAGAGACCCCTGAGAGAGAACGGAATGTATTACACAGGGTTCTAGAATAGCTCTTGACGCCTGATATAATCCTAAAGTGCTAATTCTCCTCTCCTGGAAAACACTGCAGAGGAGGAGCAAATCACATGTACAGGTGCCTTGTGAACCTTCTCCCCACCTTAACTTTTCAAATAAAGGCTAAGGCCGATGATTGGGCAGCAGGAGGGAAGGTAGAGCTGAAAAGTTTGGGGGAGAAGGGGAGAGAGGAGACCGGGGTGGGAGGGGACTGGAGAGGATGACGACAGAGGAGGACGAGGTGGAAGGAAGATGGAGCTGAAGCACATGGCTTTGGAGAAATCGTAAGTCCTATGGGATCTAATAGACGGGAATAGAGTAGTGTAGTGGTAGATCTGCCCAATCTAGGCGAGTAGCATGTATACCAATTAAATGAGTTGTGAATTGATTGATTTGGTAAATTGGGTTAAAAATTTACCCTAACACTAAAGCACTTTGAAATAAGAGAAAATTTAGGTTGGTGATGTAGTTT
Organism: Montemys delectorum; assembly: GCA_019843815.1. NCBI lineage: Eukaryota > Metazoa > Chordata > Mammalia > Rodentia > Muridae > Montemys > Montemys delectorum. The sequence continues at coordinate 17,787 of JADRCD010206504.1, forward strand.
ACTTGCCAAAATATATAAGCCCTGGGTTCGAAGTCTAGTGCCACATAAAACCACGCATGAGGGATCAGAGAGGTGGCTCAGCAGTTACGGGTGCACACTGATATTGTAAAGAACCTGAGTAGCTCGCACCACCTGTAACTCCCACTCCAGGGAAATCACACACCTTCAGCCTTAGAGAGCACCTGTACTCATGTGTACATACCCCTGCAAATCTATATACATAATTAAAAATAATAAAAATAAAAATATACTTTATAAAACACATAGGCTCAATAGTTAAGAATACTGGCTTCTCTTCCAGAGGACCTGGGTTCATTTTCCAGTACCCAAGTGGTATTAATGTTCACACCACCTGTAACTCCATCTCTAGGGGAGCCAATGCCTTCTTCCGGCCAATTCAGGGACTTGGCATGCACATGGTACATAGATACACATACAGGCAAAATGCTTATAAATGTAAAAATAAATAACAAAACAATACATGTATAGTTATACATGCCTAACATCCGAGCACGTGGGAGACAGAGGGAGGAGGATTTGAAGTTCAGTTCTGCCCAGTGTAGTGAGCAGGCCTTGGATTCCAGCACTCAGAAGGCAGAGGCAGGCAGATATCTGTGAGTTCGAGGCCAGTCTAGTCTACCTAGTGAGTTCCAGAACTACACAGTGCACTTCAAGGGACCCTGCCTCTATAGGCACCTATACATTTGGCACACACACGCGCACACACACACACACACACACACACACACACACACACAAAGTCTTAAAAAGAAATAGAAAAGTTTAAACTCATGTTCAGCTTTTGTATCTCATGTTATAGTGAGAGGACCTAGTGACCTGGTTCAGTAGGAGAGTGCTTGCCTAGCATAGATGTGGCTCTGGGTTCAATCTCCAATCTCCAGCACCAGGAAAGAAAGTTTATAGTCAAGGGTAAGCTACTAGGACTCTGATTGTAATATGAGGTTGCAGAACGAGGCATTATTCCCCCTTTTAATATCCCTTCCAACAAAAATAAAAACAGACTTTACATGGTGGCTCAGAAGTCACCTGACTGCTCTATCAGAATCAGGACGCTGCTAAGTCTGAGGTCAGCCTGAACTAGGTGACTCTCAAGCTAGCCATGTGAAAAATACCTACGAAATTAATCTGGGATTTCCTAACTCTCCCTCTGGTATCCAATATATTCGTCAGTGACCACCCCCTCTCACCCCTTTTAGAACCTGGGTGCCCGAGGAGCAAAACAACACACAGCAGCGGAGGCCGCCCCACCGAGTCACCGGGGAAATGCTGACAGTGCCTGTGCTTGGCTGCCTGAACCAGTCCCGCAGGCGCTTTGTCTGTAAAGTGCTATGTGGAGCTGTGTGCCTGTCAGTAAGTGTTCTGCCACTTCTCGTAGCTGCCAAAAACTCTTTCAGACACTTCTTCCTAGAAAGTCGTGCAATAAAAATGAAATATCTAAAAGAACCCTGGGAAAGTGATCCAAGAGACCATCAAAACCTAAGTTGGAAGCACCCTGTTATTTTTTTTTTTTTTTTTTCCCTTTTTGGTTTTCAAGACAGGGTTTCTCTGTGTAGCCCTGGCTGTTCTGGAACTCTGTAGACCAGGCTGGCCTCGAACTCAGGAATCCGCCTGCCTCTGCCTCCCGAGTGCTGGGACTAAAGGCATGCGCCACCACCGCCGGGTTCCCTATCTTTATCTTTAGCATTGTTACACTAATCAGACACAATCAGACAATCTGCTTCCTTGCAATCAGACCCAGGAGTAAGCACACGCCGAGGTACAGTAAGTAAGTACACGTCAGCACATCCTCTTCTGGTGATCACTTCGCCA
>JADRCD010206505.1:4747-22889 GCA_019843815.1 Montemys delectorum
CTTCCTTCCTTCCTTCCTTCCTTCCTTCCTTCCTTCCTTCCTTCCTTTCTTTCTTTTTCTTTCTTTCTTTCTTTCTTTCTTTCTTTCTTTCTTTCTTTGTTTCTTTCTTTCTTTCTTTGCTTCTTTCTTTCCTTCTTCCTTTCTTTCTTTCTTTCTTTCTTTCTTTCTTTCTTTCTTTCTTTCTTTTTAGTTTTGTACAAAAACATATTGTAAATAAATAGAATTAAATCACATACTTATTTTTCTTTTGTACCCCCACTCCTCCCAGAGACCCCCTTCAATACCTACAATATCTTTTTTGTCATATTCTTTAAAATTTATAAAATATTATAACAATAAAAATGAGTATTATCAAAGTTGTTTGATATAAAACAACAATCAATTTAACAATCTTGTGTAGATGCTTGTCTATGGCAATACTGAAAATACAAACATTTTTCTCAATATAAATTTTAAGTAGCTTCAAATGTCTTAACTGTATATTTCAAAATAATACATCACTACTAATATTTTCTTAAATGAACATAAATATATAAAGTGTTTTTGTTTGTTTGTTTGTTTTGTATTTAGTAGAGCTTAAAATTTTGGTTCTTACTGTGGTAACTTGATACAAGAGTTACAAACGTCAAGCAAAGCAATCAGTCTCACTCTTTGTTGTTCTCTTACAAGCCCCCTCGCAATTTAATTGTCTACATTTATTTTGGGTACATAAATACTTTTAAAAATATGTAAGCTGTTCTGAAAGCCATAGTATAGTGTAAAAACATGAAATAAACAATACTACTAATAGAGAGGCTGAGATAGGAGAAGAAAGATCTCAAGACCATTGTGTTGTACAGAGCAAGACATTTTCACAAACAAACAAGCTGAAAGTGTATATGGATTGTATAATGTTGGTCCTATTTTTCCAATTAGCAAATTAGAGAGACCATTGGATGACAATCAACAAATTTCTAATTCCTCATGTTTTTGGATTTAAATTGGTTAGGATATGTTGGTAATATTAATTTCCATATTAAGGTATTAAGAAAAAGTACTTGTTACTTCCTGTTGTTTTTGTTGCAAGAGGTAGGATTAGGTTTGTGTGGATTTGTTGAAAGATTACTTTCTTGCTTCTTCTAGGGTGTAGTTTTGCTCCTTATGTTGATGTTTTCCATCTATCATCCTTTGGAGGGCTGGTTTTGTGGAAAGATATTGTGTAAATTTTGTTTTGTCATGGAGTATCATGTTTTCTCCATCTAAGGTAATTAAGAGTTTTGCTGGGTATACTAGCCTGGGCTGGCATTTGTTTTCTCTTAGGCTCTGTATGACATCTGCCCAGGATCTTCTAGCTTTCATAGTCTCTGATGAGAAGTCTGACAAATTTGTGATAGGCCTGCCTTTATATGTTACTTGACCTTTTTACCTTACTGCTTTTTTAGTATTCTTTCTTTGTTTAGTGCATTTGGTGGTTTGACTCTTAGGTAGTGGGAGGAATTTCTTTTCTGGTCCAGTCTATTTGGAGTTCTGTAGGCTTCTTGTATGTTCATGGGCATCTCTTTCTTTAGGTTAGGGATGTTTTCTTCTATAATATTGTTGAAGATATTTACTGGCCCTTTAAGTTGGAGGCCTTTACTCTCTTCTATACCTATTATCCTTTGGTTTGGTCTTCTCATTGTGTCCTGGATTTCCTGGATGTTCTGGGTTAGGAGCTTCTTGCTCTTTGCATTTTCTTTTTTTATTTTTTCCTTTTCTTTTCTTTCTTTTTTTTTGAGGTTATTTTTTACACCTTTTTAAAAATTAGATATTTTCTTTATTTACATGTCATATGATTTCTCCTTTCCCAGTTTCCCCTCCAAAAACAAATTAACAAACAAACAAATAAAATCAACAAGAACAAACCCCTGTTTCTTCTCCCCTCCCCATGCTTGCCACCCCAGCCTCTCCCACTTATTGGCCCTGGCATTCTCCTACACTGGGGCACAGAACCTTCACAGGGCCAAGGGCCTCTCCTCCCATTGGTGATCCACTTTGCAATCCTCTATTATACACATGCTGCCAGAACAATCAGTCCCACCATGTATAGTCCTTGGTTGGTGGTTGAGTCCCTGGGAGCTCTCAGGGTACTAGTTCATATTGTTGTTCGTCCTAAGGGGCTGCAAACCTTTCAGCTCCTTAGGTCCTTTCTCTAACTCCTTCATTGGGGACCCTGTACTCAGTTCAATGGATGGCTGTGAGCCTCTACATCTGTTTTAGTCAGGTACTGTCAGAGCCTCTCAGGAGATAGGTATATCAGGCTGTCTTGTCCTTCCTTCAGTCTCTGTCAATGTTTTCTGTGGTGTCTTCTGCCCCTGAGATTCCGTCTTCTACCTCTTGTATTCTGTTGGTGATGCTTGCATCTATGACTCCCGATCTCTTTCCTAGGTTTCCTAGCTCCAGTATTGTCTCCCTTTGTGATTTCTTTATTGTTTTTATTTCAATTTTTTGGTTCTGGATGGTTTTGCTCATTTCCTTCACCTGTTTGATTGTGCTTTCCTGTAGTTCTTTAAGGGATTTTTGTGTTTCCTCTTGAAGGGCTTCAAGCTGTTTACCTATGTTCTCCTGCATGTATTTGAGGGTCCTACTTATGTCTTTCTTAAAATCCTGTATCATCACCATGGGAAGTGATTTTATATCTGAATCTTGCTTTTCTAGTGTGATGAAGTATCCAGGACTTGCTATGGTGGGAGTACTGCATTCTGATGATGACAAGTAACCTTGGTTTGTGTTACTTATATTCTTATGCTTGTCCCGCATCATCTGGTTATCTCTAGTGCTACCTGCCCTTGCTAAATCTGACTGAAGCCTCTCCTTCTTGTGATCCTGGTTGTGTCAGAACTCCTCAGAGTGAATCTGTCTCTGTGATCTTGCGATTCTGGGATCCTGTGACCCTGGGCTTGTTAGAGCACCTGGGAATGGAGGTTCCTCTGGGTGTTTTGGGACTGGCTGCAGAGTTTACACCCAAGGTCTGCTCAGGGCACTGGCTGTCCCAGACAGACCTGAAGCAAAGCTAGCCACTGGGATGGTGGACTTCCTGTGTGCCTGGGTCCTTCTGGTCCCAGTTACTCGGTGTGTTGGGACAGATGTTGTGTCCTCCTCACCTCTGATCCTAGCCGTGTTAGAGCGTCTGGGTGTGGAGCTTCCTCTGGGTGTTGTGGGCCTCTTCCCTTTTCACCAGTTTCCTTGCCACATTTGTCATAAGGAGTAAAGGAGTAAACATGATATGGAAAATGAGAAGCTGGTCCTTCGTTGTGCATTTCACTTTGAGAGCGTGGAACACATTCCTTGAAATTGGCAGCCTCTTCTTACACAGAGCTGCTATGGAGATAGTGTCCTATCTTAGGCCAGTGGATATAAGGCAGAACTTTCCTCTCAGACCACTCCACTAAGGTGTCATATCCTTTCCTCTGTCCTTCTTCCCGTTTTGCTTACCTTCATGGTCACTGTGAAAGTGGATTCTGTTTCCCTATCTTCACAGTAGGCTGCGGATATTGAATATCTGTTTTTCAACTAAGATAAAGCTAATTCAACATCCCATAGATTGCTGATCCCTGGGGATTCCAGGCTACTCTGCACATTGACCTCCTAGGCTACTGTAGAAAACATTCACCTATCTATCTGTCTATCTCACTCTCTCTCTCTCTCTCTCTCTCTCTCTCTCTCTCTCTCTAATATATATAATGTACATATATGTATTCATATATAATATATATAATCACATGCATGTACATATATGTACACACATACACATTACATAATATATATATACATACACTCATACACACACATAAACACATACATACATGACCATTCACATGCACACAACATATGCTACGTGTTCTGTTCAAGTAGCAATGACAACAACAGTATGAGAAGGGTTCTCTGTATGGCACGCACCTTCCTTGTGTTTCACTCCCTGCCCTAATATGAGTGAAGCAGGGGAAGAGGTACATTAGTGGGTAGAAGACTTGGCAGGTTTTTGGTAACACTAAGGTTGTCTATAAGATTTTGGGAACACTGAAGGATTTTAAAGATGCAAGGACAGTCTGGGAGGTGGTAGGGGCTTTCAAAGAGTTACCGAGAATAGAGAAGACATATGTTCACAAAGGTTTGGTGAACATGAGTTGAAATGGGTGCACAGTGTCCAGGGTCCCTGAGAACATCAGATGAGAGTGGTCTGGAAGGGTCTAGAAACTGAGGACCATCACCAAGATGGAGGTGCAGATGTGGAGCTGGGAGTCAACAGCAGATGGCAGCACAGCACAGCAGTTAAGACCTAACCTGCCTAGCTCTGCATGGAGCTTCCAGGGCCTGTTCTATCCTCCACTGGCTGGAGCTTGGCCAGGTCCTCCCTGCTGCACTTCGTGATGTCAACCAGAGATGGTGAGGAGAACATGAGCATAACACCTTAACGCTGCTGCAATCACTTGGTGAAACGTAATGTTGCCCCTCTTAGATGATGCCTGGCTCTTCAGAGGTTCTGTTTTGATAAGGAAGGGATTAAGGAGGAGGTGAGAGGAGATCAAGTAAGGATCCTAGAGCCTGTGGTATAGGCTAAGTACAGTGGGATTCATGTATGCACTCTCGTGCAGAAACCCTTGATTTCTGTACCTACAAAGCCATTTGGGGGCAGGGAGTTCAGTTCTTTTGATACACTGATGCCTATGACAAATGCAGGAAGTTCTTGCTTTGATCCCCAGCACCATATAACACAGGCATGGTGGGCCAGGCCTCTAATTCTGGCACTTGGGATATGGGGGACTAGAGGATCAGAATCTCAAGAGCATCCTGGTAATAAAGGGAAATTGAGGCTGTCCTGAACTATATGGGTTCTTCACACACACACACACACACACACACACACACACACACACACTGAATATAGTCATCAAATTTAATTGAATCTGCTTGATAATGCCTGAAAGACACACAGAGCAGTTTCAAGGTGTTTCTCTTAGAAACAGACACAAGAAACAAACGAAATTAATGCTCTGTGGTGGATTCCTACAGAAAGGCATTCCCTGCCTCTTACACAGAGATTCTCTGTCATTTTCAGTGCCCATAGCCATGGACAAGTTCCCCTAAACCACTACCCCAAGGACAGAGTTGATGACCAGTTTCTCCATCCCTGCACTGGTAGGTCACACTAAGCACCATGGAAACCCTCCTCAGGTCACAATGACTCCCTGCAAGACCCCAGAGCCTTGGGCAGGGCTCCTCTCAGTATTGCCACACTGTCCACTGGGGCTGGGAATGGGATGAGGGGGCTGATGATCTTGGGGTCCTCAATCAAGGAGCGGAACTTGATTTCTCAGGAAAAGACAAAAAAAGAAAAAGAAATAGCTGGCTCATCACTGGAACAAGCTGATCACTATTGCGACCCTGATCTTTCCTCCTTTTTCTAACTTTCCCTCTCCCTGCAGGGAAAAAGCCAATCTTCTTCAGACTCCTACTTCGCCCCAGAGGTTCTGGCCACATTCAGACACCAGTTCCTGAGAGATCTGAGCAAGAGGACCCAGCTTCCCAGCACTGTCCGTAGAACCTCAGCTCTGAGACCTCTGCCGCCTGTCTTCTCCCAAGGCAACCCTCCATTGGACAACATCTGGTAGCAGGAAGAACTGAAGCAGAGTTTGGCATCCCAGCAGCGTGCGACAGGGTTCAGAGACAGTGAAAGGTGGTCTGCTACCATCAGGTGAGGAAAGAATTGGTGTTTCTCGAGACCAGGCACATATTTGATGTTTGCTCATCATTTAAGTGTGGCCTCCTAAAGAGTGGTTGTATCCTGTCTCTAGTGACATGTCCGTGATCTAATGGTCTAAAAACCTGTGGAGAACATTTGGTTCTTCTCTGGTTAGAGAAACTGGATCTCTACAGGTTGTATGGCTGTTGGGGACCCATTAGATTTGAATCTGTGATAGTAGAGACTCCATTTCTAGGTATGTGCCTTGTATCTTACTACATCCCTCACTGCAAAAGATTCCCAAATTTGATGGGCCACAATTGGCCCTCCATGGAATAAAGATGCAGAAGCAGGCAATTGATGGGCAGTTTGGTCTATACAGTAAGCTTCAGGGCAGCCATGGTTACACAGTGAGGCCGTCTCTCAAAAATGGAAACAAAAGTAAACCAAGCCTGAACAAAAGAGTCCACCAGTAATGATCAGAACTGCCACAGACATATATGAATGCTGATGTGGGTCACTGAAGTAGAGAAGAGGTCTAATAACTCAGGATTTTCCCAAAGCAGTCAGTAGAAGGGAATGCAGCTGCCAACCACTTCTGGGACTTCTATGAGCACCCCTTTAGTGCCACTGCTGGCCCTTGGAGCAGCAGCTGGCCTGATCTCAGCAGAGAGAGATAGTGCTTTCAGTGGGATGCTGGAGCAGACTGAAAGCAAAGCACAGGAGGGAGCTTGGGGAGCCTCTCCAGCAGCACCTGGTTTATCTCAGCTGCTAGGCAACAAGGGTCCTGACACCACAGTGTAGGATGAACTGAATGCCCACAGCAGGCAGAGTGAGCTCAGGCATGTCAGCTTCTTCATGACCTCCTGTACTAAGAGATGTACTAAGGATATATTGCTTGGGACCTGTTAACCCAAGGGAGAGTGTATGGCCTATTCAAAAAGGCCTTCTGAATCTTAGAGAGTACTACATAATAAATTTCAGTCACCCCAAGTCACATCATTCGCAGAGCAATGATGGAAAACCAATTGGACTGGAAAAGGTGTATTTTCCTAGACATAATCAGATACTCCTTGCCCGGAAGGCTTGAGGCATGGTCAGAGGATTTACAAAGCACGTGTTCACATCCTGATTATGGCTATGGATTAACTAATATTCTCCACAATAACTAGTGATTGCCACACCTTGGCCAACCATACTTCTGCATTGGTATGGGTGATGGCAACTAGAATTGCAATGACATTAGAGATCCAAACCACATTTCAAAGCAAACAGGTGTTCCCAGTTTTTCCTGCCCTCATCAGCAAGTCATTAGTCATGGAGAAAGTAAGAAGGGAAATTAAGAAAGAAATATAGTGTTGGTGAGCATTTTTTGTGTTTCTATTTATTTCTCTCTTCTTCACTGAAGGAAAACATCAGGACCTTGGTTATTCCTCCATCCCCTCCTCCCGGGTCACCCTCCTCCCTTTTCTTAGGTCCACTCCTCGTCTGTTTTAGTTGAGAAAATAGCAGGCCTCTCAGGGATATCAAGTGAACATGGCACAACAAGATTTAGAAGAACAGGCATAAACCCTCTTCTCATGGCTGAAAGAGACAACACAGTAGGAGGGAAGGGGTCCCAAGATCAAGGGAAAGAGTCTGAGACTCCTTCACTCCCAGTGTGAGGACTCTCACAAGATCACGAAGCTAACATCTATATTTGCAGAGGACCTAGTACTGACCCATACAGACTCCCTGATTGTCAATTTGGTCTGTGTGAGCCCCTGTGAGTCCTGCTTAGTTAATTCCGTGGGTGGGTTTTCCTGGTGTCCTAGACTCCCCTGGCTCCTACAATCCTCTCTCTCATTCTTAGCTTGGAATCTCTGAACTCTAAAGGGAGGAATCTGATCGAGATCTTCAAGTGGGGTTCTCTCTGTGCCCAGTATTTGGCTGTGGGTGTCTGCATCTGGGCAAGCAGTTTTTTAAACTGAGTCAGGGAAACATCATTTTCTTGGGCATGTTCACTTTGTGCATCTGATAGAGTTACCATGGTAGGAGACTATGTATGGCTTTGCAGGAGCTCTGGATTTCCAGTTTTGCTTATGTGGATAGGACTTTTACAGGATGGGTGTTGACCCTTGGGGAAAACATCCAGGTTTAGTCTGTGGCTGTGTAAGACAAGGTGACTACACACCCAGGACATCTCACATGTGGCCAGAAGGCTCCTTAAGTAGATAGTAAGAGGAGCTGAGGAATGTACAAGGGCCGAGTGGAACAAGAACAAAGATATCCTTCAGTGTGAATGAAAAGAGATGAGCAAAGTCTGAGTGGGACGATTGCTCACATCCCCCAGGGTAGAAGTCTGCAGTTCAACACAGTTCTATAATGCACCCCAATCGCACCCCAACATGTGAGAGTTAAGTGTCTCTCTGGCATGTTCTTTGGCAAATGGCACATGGGGATTGGGCATATAGACCATGCATGTTTTCAAGACCTTCACCTTACATGGACATTCCCTGGTGAAGAAATATGGCCACAGGCACCAATCTGAGCCTTGCACCCGTGAAGTGCTCAGAGGGGACACTCCTGAGCACTAAGGTGCACCAGGCTGTTGACTGGATACAGGGCGACTTTGCTCATGTACTCAGTCCATCTCTTAGCAGTGGTAGTTTGTAGCATTCTTAGAAAATGTTTAACTCTGATTTCCCTACAGAGCCCTCTGAAAGGTACCAACTGGTCACTCCAAACACCACTCGGTGAGAAATACAAGAAGCACTCTGAAGAAATCATTGTTCCTAGACATATCCAGAGATCCATTTCAGCCAAAATCATTGAGAAAGACCACTTAAGAGGTTGGTTCACCTTCCTTCAGATCTGAACATAGAGTGTGAGAATGACCATGATTCTGAATGGACGTTAAGGGACCTTATGGAGGGCAAGAAGAGGATGATGGCCTCTCAGCCCTCAGACTCATAGCCCTGAGTTTGAACAGAGGACTCTGTCTGTGTGGGCATTCTGCACAGAGAGGAGTTTCCAGGAGTGAAGGCATACCTGTGATGTAGTGTGTGTCAGGCTCTGTTCAAAGTGGTGAGCTTCAAATTTCACTCAACCTTAACAAAGAAGTCTTCCAATGTGAGGCCCTTAGGGACCATCCCCCCATAAAAAAATTGACTGCAGTGCTGAGAGAAGAAGCGCAGCATGTCCTACAAACGATGGAGCTGGGACATATAGACTAGTTCACAAATGGTGTGCTGGGACATAGACACAAGCTCAAAAATGGTACGGCTTGGACACAAACAGATGAATGCTTGGAAATGGTGGAGCTGAGAAATAGAAGGAAGGTCACAAATGGTGGGGCTTGGACACAGCAATGATGTAGCTAGGGTGTAGACACATGTTTACAAATGATGAAGCTGGAACACAAACATAAGTAATATGAACCTAGAACTGACAGCACTTGGGAGGCAGAGGCAGGCAGATGTCTGTGAGTTTGAGGCCAGCCTGGTCTACTAAGTGAGTTCCAGGGCAGCTAGGATCTGCAGAGAAATGCCATCTGGGAAACTGAAGAAATGATGAAGGGGGGGAGGGAGGGAGGGAGGGAGGGAGGGAGGGAGAGAGGGAGGGAGAGAAGGAAAGAGATGAAGCAAGAGAGGAAAATGAAAAGACAAGTGAGAAGAGAGGAAAGAAGAAAAGAACTAAAAGAAAACAAAAGTAATTAAGAAAAGAGAGAACAAAGAAAAGAAGAGAAAGAGGGGGGGAGTGGGGTGCTAACTCAGCAGGTAGTCACTCAACATCCTTACAGGCCCCACTAATGTTGTACCAGAGAACTTCAGGAAGATGGCCCTCGCAGTAAATGATGGTTGTCCTCAACTGACACCACCAGTGACAGCTATATCTTGGTATTACCTCCAATGAAGAGAGAGGATAGAGACTATGCTTTCTTTTGCACTCACACGGCAGGGCCTGCAGGCTCTTTGCTTCCAGCAAAGGGTGATTCAAGAGTCTCACAAAGGATTTCAGAGAAAAGTGGGATTATACAGATTGGCAACTCCGGAATTTACTAATTAAATCTTTGAAACGCCTCTTTCCCCCTTGAACACTAGGGATTGTCACCTCACATTTCCATGTATTTTCCTTAAGAGTAAGGGCGAGGGGAGCATCTTAAGAGTGAGAGCATGAGAGCAGGTGGACACTACTTGAAATGTGAGGCTAGGCGTGAAGTGGGGGCTGTACAGATGACACCAATTTCACCTGCAATTGCGAAGGAAGGGAAGGTCTCCTAAAAGGAAACAAAGATTCACTACCCCTCCTCATTTTGAAGGAAGCGAACTACACCAAAGGGCAGAAATCTACAAGGTTGGAGGCACTGTGTGGCCTTGCCAAATGTGAACAACAATACAGCCCATGTGGCCTGAAAGTGGGACGTTCTGTGGTTGGACAGACAGAGCTCTGCTTTGAGGGACAGATCTGCTATAGGAGAGAAGTTAGCTCCTGCACCCTAACAGGTTGTCTGCATACAGGGTGGGCTTATTCCTTGTCTCTTCAGAGTTTCTTTGTACTTTTGAAGCATGGCCTAAGGTATCCTCTTTGTTTGTGGAGAATGCAAGTCTTTGTAGGTGAGGTGGTGACCATAGAATTCAATTGTGTTATGGGGAATAACAGATTCCAGGCTTGCGTTTTGTATTGTGTTTCTCTGCTTTCAAACACTGACATCCTCATGGCTACTAAAAGCAATGCTGTTCATAGGTGTTCACTCAGAATAGCCCTCATATTCTTGTGCTCGAGAGTGGTTGTGTGTGGGGTGCCACCTGTGTGCTCTGTGGATATTTTCAAGAGGTAAGTCTTAGGAGTAATCCCTGGTAGGAAATTTACTGTCAGACATAGCCATGTTCTCTTGTGTTTGTGGTGAGTTTTCTAGTTTGTCTTTCTTAGGGATTCCCCTTCTTCCTCTCCTTTCCCTGTAAATATGTTCAGGTAAGGGGCAGAACATTTGCTGTACAATGTTTGGATGGGAAAGGACTCATCCTGGTGGAATCCAGAGGGAGTTTCTGGGTCTGCTTTCCAATGAGTCTATCCATATTTCCCATCATATACATACCTCCTTGTCCTTGTCTCTGTCTTGTCCTGCTTTGCTAAGGATATGATCTGCAGAGCCCAACGACCCCACTCGAGATCCCACACTCAGTTGATCAGAAGCTAAATCCTGCTGGAAGCAGTCTCCTGAGTGTTTGCTTACACCATCTTCAAGATCCAGATTTGATAGCCATTCTGTCCATTCCCTCTTTCACACTGAGTGTTTGCTTACACCATCTTCAAGATCCTGATTTGATAGCCATTCTGTCCATTCCCTCTGTCACACTGAGTGTTTGCTTACACCATCTTCAAGATCCAGTTTGATAGCCATTCTGTCCATTCCCTCTTTCACACTCATGCATGGCCTTGATCTTAACTAGTCAGGATCAATCTTGCTTAGGGAAAGGAGATTCTGGGCACATTTCTTGATCTGTCATTGACACCCACCACCGGATCCCCGAAAATTTTCTTCTGATTCATTGACTGCTCACCTGCAGGGTCTGGAGACCAAATTTAAAGGCAAAGTTTTCTGTGGGCTTTCATGTTCTCCTGCCTGGAATGTGAACCCAGTTCTCCTAACATATATTACCTTATCAGATGGCTCCAGTGAGTTGCTTTTCACCAATCCACCAAATTTATAGATCTGCATGCCTTGTGCACATCCTCTTTCAGAGAGAAACCTGGTCCGCCAGACAAACGTTTCTTTGTTTATTCTGTTAGCAGTTGTATTGTTGGATTGATGTTAAGTACCACAGGGTAGCATTGTAAGGCTGAAGACCTCAGTCAACCGTAGACTCACAAACTCTCAGAAAATATTGTCAGGATAGTAACAAAGGTAAAGGACAAAACTTGCCTGATAATAGGTTCCGCTTCCATGCCAAGGGATTTCATCTGCACTTCCTGTATTAGCAGGATAATCCAAGTAAACAAATTGTATTTCAGTGGGTAACCAAAACAGATAAACTTAAAAGGCCTGTTACAGGCACAATTACAGAGAACTGGATAATTCATGCTGAAATCACAGGGATATGGGCATTATTAGCCCATGCCTGTAACTTCATCCTTCTGGAGCGAGAGGCAGGCAGATTGCTGTATGTCTCTGGCCATCCTGGACTGTGGGAGGTCCTGGTGAGACCCGAATGCCGAGTGAGAACATGTCTCAAAGAATCTAACTAAACAACTATGAAAAAGTGTCCAGGAATGAAATCTCCATGTGAACTTCATGAATGACTGACATTTCCAAATGAAGACCTTATACGGAACAATTTGTATAGGACCCAAGTAATAAGCTCTTATTGTGTTTTATTCTTTAACCTAAATTCATTCTTTTGGAGGATGTCATGCCTGAGAGCATATTTATACCATTCTCATCCTTCTGTCTCCTTGTGTGAACTCCTCCCTCTCAAAGAGTAATCCCTCTCAAATCTTTCTTGACTTCAAGACCTCTTCTTGTTTGATTAAGGTAGTTACACAGGCACACATGTTGCACCTACAGGAGGACACAGAGATCCATGGACACATTCCCACAATCGCACTGAATCTGTTCCATATTGCTCCAATGTGTTTAGGAGTGGGGCTTACCAGGTGAGTTTGAGTAACTCATCATGGTGTTTAACTTTGCAGAGAATTGATTTACCCTCTCTTGGCAGCCACAGAAAGTCTGTAGCTCTTTGTCCAAGGGGTTGGGACTAGTGAAATTTCCCACATCAACATTGGCATGTAGACTGTTGTGGCCATGATGCAAGTCTTTGTTTACACAAACACAGTGTTGAGATTTCATAGGGTGCAGCATCTATCTGTAGAGGAGGCTAGGTCCATGCTCTCATCCTGATCTTCTGGCTTTTACAGTCTTCCCACCTCCTTCTCTATGGTCCCTCACCCATGGCTGTAGATGTACCAGTTAGATTACAGGTGAAGTAGATGCTGCTGGCTCTTCCATAGTTTTGTTAGACCATGTCCTCCACTAAATTCTTCCCTTAGCCACACAGCTCTAAAAATTTGTCCTTGGGTGTCCTCTTCCTGTCCACTAACTAATATCCAGCACAGCCACCCATTGGGCCTCAAGAGTTTCCACGCAAGGGTTGAAGCCAACATCGCCCTGCTTCATGAGAATTCCCTTACAAACTGAGGAGACAAATTCCTGTGCTCTGAGCTGAGGCTATTGGGTGATGCATTCATGTCTTTCCTTTCGACACTGTTAAGCATCAAGTGCCACTCTCTTTAATCACAACCTCTGCTCTGAAACCAAGTGTTTCCCATCTTATGCCTCCATTTCACAATCAGAAGAGAGCAGAACATTGATCAGAATAACTCAGAGACGATCACCATAGATAGAGAAGTTTTATCTAACATATCCCATGTGACTGTATGAACTCATGTCCTTGAAAATTGCTTAATTATCTTGGAACTTATGTCTTGAGCTTCTGATCTATAGTTATGCTACCTTGTGAAAGTATTCATAAGAATACACAATTGCTAAAACTACTTTAGTTAAAAACTAGTCTGTGATGACTTAGATCTGCCATAAATTCCTATGTTAAACTGGTGTCTGAAACAGCCATGAATTCCACACATAAATACAATGTGTCCCTGACCTGAAGGTCCTTTTTCATTCAAACCACCAAACCTAAACTTGCCTAAAAAACTCAAATGAACTTGAAGGTGAGGGGGCTTATCACCATTCTCCTGGGTCCAGCAGCCCACCTGACTTTCAAATACATGGAAAAAACTCCATATAACTTATACAGGAAGCTCAGGCTCCCTTTAACACCTGTATCTGGGAAAGGGGCCAGGGTGTATTTCAGCTGTAGAGCAACTATCTACCATGCCCAGGGCCCTGGGTTCCATGCCAGGCAACCCAGGATGAAGTCAAATTGCTGCATCAGTAAGTGATTGTGGGTGTAGACCTCAAATGTATTCAGGTCTGGGAATGCTGTGGGATGCTACTCTTCTCACTGAAGTGAACAAAACCAGCAGCCTCTAAGGAAGTCAGATTCTTTCTACTCATTAATAGCTAGTGGAGGGCTCAAGAGATCCTCTCTTTGTCTTTATGGGAGTCTCTTTGATTTTCCTTCAAGCTTCTTCTTTGGATGTGTTACTCAGAGAGTTCTTCCCACAGATGAGCTAGCTGGCTTTGTCCTGCTACACAGTCATTCTGACTACAACTGCATGTCACTGGGATAACACAGCACTCAGTCCTAAGGCTCGTCGTGGTATGCTTTTTTATTTGCTCAGGGTTTCCCTTTCTCGATGGCAGGAACTTCATTTACTCAATGTCCTTTTAGTGAGCTTCCTCTGTGTGGCAGAAAGTGGACTAGAGGCTGGACATACTGCAGGGCACTTTTGAAAATGCCAGCTCTCATTGAGTTTACTTGGTACTGTGGTCTACAGAAATCACCATTGAGGTTAGCCAATCAATATGCTCTGATGTCCCCCTCAGCTGGAGGCAGTGTTTTCTGTTAGGAAAGCAGAGCAGGAGACGGGGGTCACCAATGGTGAATGATGGGTATGCACTTTTAAAAAAAGAAACTTTTTGAGATTAAAATGACATCATTTCCTCTTCCCTTGCTTCCCTCCACACCTCCTGCTTATTCCTCCTTGCTGCCTTTCAAATTCAGTGCCTCTTTTTACATCAACCTTTATCATATTCACATATGTATACATAATGCTAAATGCATACATGCAACCTGTTCAGACTGTATAAAGTTGCTCTCAGGAGTATGTTTTCAAGGCCAAGCATTTGGTATTGGATAACCAATTGGTGTGGACCTTCTCGGGGAAGGCTTGGTCTCCTAGTTTTGGCATTCCTTAGTTTCCTGTAGTTCTTTGTGCAGGGTAAAGACCTCACATTCCCCTTTGTTGTCCCCAACACTGGATCCTGTCTGGGTTAGCATGTCTGTTGGTGTTGTCCTTGGTCAGCTCATTGTTTTCCAGTCATGTTGCTGAGACCTCCTGAGTCCATCTGCTGACATTCCTAGGAGACCGACTCTCACAGCTAACTCCCTGATACTCTGGCTCTTACACTGTTTCTGCCCCCTCTCCCACAGTGACCTCTGAGCCTGAGGTGCAGGAGTTTTGCTGTAGATGTATCATAGGGGACCTGGCTTCACAACTCTGCATGCCGATTCGTTGTCGTTTTCTGTATTGATCTCTGTCTATTGCAAAGAGAAGTTTCCTTCACTGAGGGTTGGAGACTACACTTAACTGTGGGTACATAGAAAAATACTTAGAAGGTAGCTGGGGGAATTTGCTGGTTTATAATAAAATGTCAGTTGTGGTATCTCCTGTAAGATTCATGACTTCACCAGGCTGTGGGTACTTGGCAAGCTTCCCAGTACCAGGCACGATTGTTTCCTTTTGGGCAGGGCTTAAGTCTACTCTGAAGCTGTTGGTTACTGCCAACTGTGTGTATCATTTCTGTACCCTTCAGGTTATAGTGCCAGGGCCTACACTTTTGTTGTTGTTGTTGTTGTTGTTGTTGTTGTTGTTGTTGTGTTTCTGATTCATCTTGTTGTCTGTGGCATGATATTTTCTCTACAGAGCAATGGCTGCCCTGGATCTCAATCTGTAGAGTAGGTAGCCTTGAACACACAGAAATCAATGTGCCTCTGTCTCCAGAGTGCTGGGATCAGAGGTATGCAACACCACCTCCTGGCCCCAATGCATGCACTTTTAAATGGAAAGTCCAGGGCCAGTCTCCCTGATAAGGTCTTACCTGAGCAGATAGTCGGAGACAGGGAGGGATTGGGTCAAAGAGGTTCTGGAGGAATAGTAGGCATGGGACAAATGTGTACAGGAGAGGTAGTAGGCATTCAGAATCTGTGGCAAAGCATCCAAAGATGCAGGACTTGAGGGAGAAGTCCCCAAAATGTTGGGAAGACAGTTAAGTGTAGAAACAGTTGCAACTTGATGGCAAATGCTGTTGCATATAGGGAAATCTGGAAAATTTGGTCAATCTGTGTGGAGATCTTCTGCTTTGCTAGATTTGTGGAGTTACAGGTGTGTGGGAAAATACTCTTAAGGATCTGGGATGCTTTGTATATGCTTGGGCCAGGGAGTGGCACTATTAAGAGGTATGGCCTTGTTGGAGTAGGAGTGTCACTGTGGGATTGGGCTTTAATATTCTAGTCCTAGCTGCCTGGGAGTATTCTGCTAGCAGCCTTCAGGGGAAGATGTAGAACTTTCAGCTCCTCCTCCACCATGCCTGCCTGGATCCTACCATGCTCCCACCTTGATGATAATGGACTGAACCTCTGAACCTGTAAGCCAGCCCCTAAGACAGGATTCGTAAAACAGCATGCACTGGGAACTGAGAGTCAAAGGTGATACAGCTTGTTGTTCTGGTCCATCTTGTTCACATTTCAAACATCACTTGCTACATCTGATATCCCAAAAGCACACTTAGAGGACACTGCCCCCCAGCAACCTACAATTAGTGACTTTGTCTTTTGCAGTTTCTCTCAGTGTGTATTTATTATACAAAGAGAGGCTTTCATTATGACATTTCCATATGTATGGATAATATGCTTGGGCCATATTCGCACCCTTTACTACTCTATTATTCCTCCACTCTTTCCAAGCCTCTGCCTACAGCCACTGTATTCATTTCTTTAACTTTCTGTCTCTTTTTATTGGCTTTAGCTTTCTTTTCCTTTTATAGCTTTCACGTATGAGAGGAAACGTGATATTTGTCTTTCCAAATCTGGGTCTTACCACACAAAATCCACCCTCTTCCCTCAAACAATGTAGTTTCTCCTTCCTTTTGGCCACAGAAAACTCCCTTTTATAAGCACACCACATATCTATAATCAATTAGTCCATTGACTGGCACCTGAGCTGAGTCCATTACTTGGGTTATTGGGAGTATGGATGTTTAGATATCACTGTACCAAGGTAGCATTGACTCCTTTGGGTTATAGTGATGAATGATCTGGTTGGACTATGTGGGAGTTCTACTTCAAATGTTTGACCACCTTAATAATGATCCATAACCACCTCCTTAATGGCAAGGTCATGGCGGTACAGGCCTGTAATCCTAGCACTCGGCAGGCAGATGCAGGCAGATTTCTGAGTTTAAGTACAGTCTCATCTAGAGAGAGAGAGAGAGAGAGAGAGAGAGAGAGAGAGAGAGAGAGGAGAGAGAGAGATATCCAGGTCAGCCAGGGTTACACAGAGAAACCCTGTCTCAAAACAAATCCAAAACTACACAAACCAAAAAATTATATCCATAATGGTCAGACTGATTTACATTTCCTTCTCTGAAGCCTTCTTAACTCATCCAAACAAATGCTCTATGGGGCCTTTGCTTTCATGTTTTCTCAACTGGGGGCTGGGAGGTAGCATAAGCATAGTTGAGTACAAATCTTCCTAGGCTAGTCTAGTTATTTCTTAGTCTCAAAGGGAAACTGCTGTCATTCCCAATCAACTCCTTCAGTGCACAGCCCCTGTGCTATGATACATGTGCTTCATACCTGGGAAGAATAGGTCTTATTGCAGGTAGCAAATGTTTTCGGAGAGGTCAAGGTTCTTGCCAGGAGCCAAATTTCCCTCTGATAAAATGCTCTCAACTTTTCTCCCATGTATCAACCCTTGGAGCCTGAAGCCTGAACAGGACCCATAAATGCATATGTGTGTGTGTGTGTGTGTGTGTGTGTGTGTGTGTGTGTGTGTGTGTGTGTGTATGTGTGTGCGTGCATGCATGCGCACATACATACATCTTGCTAACTACTAATTATAAATACATAAATTCTAATAGTGCATGCATCAGTTGAATTACTCCTGCATCTATCCATCTGTCCCTGGAGATATTGTAGCTACTAGCTTCATGGGCAGGCCTTGAGAGATGGTCTGTGCCTTTGTTTTGCTCTTGTCACTGTGGCATTCCGTGCTTTCCAGGGTCTGACCCATGGCATATAAGATTGGAAGACATGGTCACCCTTGGCCAACCTCCATCTGTGTCCAGTGGCATTCTCCTTGGGCTCCTGTTTCTCCTCTCTGGTATTCCACTTGTTTAAGTAAGGGGTAGGAGTTAACAAAGCACAGCCCAACCTATGGGTCGCACAGAACACACATCATGCCAGGGAGTGCCTTCTTGGCAGGACTGCCTCCGAGGAAGGACTTAAAGGAAGCATTAAAGAGGAGGTTGTTTGTTTCAAAAGACACCAGTATCTGAACACAGATATGGTGATCTGTGAGCTCCACTTGCAGGAATTCTGTCCTGGGGTTTCTCATGGCACACCTACTCAAAACCACAGGCATGTCCTTGCTAAAACAGATATTCCAAATGCAAAGGGCCCATTCATCCTTTGCTTGTTGGTGAGTTGGTACCCTAAACAAAGCAAAGCAAACACACACACACACACACACACACACACACACACACACACACACACA
>JADRCD010206506.1:0-12153 GCA_019843815.1 Montemys delectorum
CTTTAATCTCTGCACTTGGGATGCAGAAGCAGAGGTATCTGTGGGTTCGAGGCCAGCCTGGTCTACACAGTATGTTCCAGGCCAGAGAGAGCTATGTAAGGAGACCCTGAATAATTAAAAAAAAAAAAAAAAGTTTAAGGCAGCTCAGTGATTAGCAACACTGTTCTTGTAGAAGAGTGGAGTCTGGTTCTGAGTGCCCACAATCAGGTGGTTCACAAACCTTTGTAACACCAGCTACAGGGGGTCTGAGGCCGTCTTTTCGCCTCTGTGGGTACTGTACTAGTATGCACACACATAAAACTAAAACAAAACTTTAAAAATGTTTTTTTTTTTAAAAAGTATGACAAGAGATTCATTTATATCACAAAGAGAAACCATGCCTGCAGATTTAAGTTCCATTCTTTTCAGTTAATAAAGTGACTTATAGCCAAGAAGCCACCTAGAAATGTACAGTTTGCCTCAAGGTCCTGCATGACTACCTGGAACATCCGTGGCTTTTTGATGTTCCCACAGAACTATTGAAGTTCAAGTTCACAGATCCTTTGTATTCTGGAGGATTGGATTGTCCTTTGGGCTTAAATAAGGTGTTAAATCATACTGTTTTTAACAGAGTGCAAGGGATGAATACATCCTTTCACAGTAACTAAAAGTTACCAAGACAACAGTTGCATACACAAAAAGAGGAAAGTGTTGTGACATTTACAATGAAAAATGAGACTCCACATCTGTTGTCCCCGTGGTCACTTACTTTATCTTCCTGAACAATTTTTTTTGAGTAAATATTGTCATGTTTTAAAGCAACTCAGATGTTATTGCTTCTTAAGTAAGATTGCATGCATGCATTTCATGCATGTTATTGCATGAAAGTAAACTGCTTATTTTCACGCAGGTCCTTTAAGGAGAGTTGATGTCCTCTCCTAACTAGGCTCCTGTCTGAATCCTGCCTGTTTTTTATGATACTTCATGCTCCGTTCATTATAATTCTTAGAAATATTATCCTGAATGGAGTGGAATATTTTTCCTTCTCAAACATCCTAGTTCCTTTTTTCAGCCATTGAAATAACTGGCTATTATTTTTTTTAAATAAAAATGTTTTTGACATATGATTGTGTGCACTCTGTTCTTTCTCTCTCTCTCTCTGTGTGTGTGTGTGATGTATTTGTATGTGTTTGTGTGTGCCTGCATACGTGTCATATTCCAGATTCTCTGTCTTATTTGTTGATATGTAGTTTGCCACCCAACCCTGGAGCAAGATTGTCATCCAGCAAGTTACAATGATCCTCCTGTCTCCGTCTCCCCTCTGCTCAGGCAGGGCAGGAAGTGTGTGGTACACCTGTAGTTTTTATTGTGGGTGCTGGATATTTGAACACAGGCTCTCATGCTTGCCTGGCAAATGTTTTGCTTGTTGAGCCATCTCTTTAGCTCCTGATTATGCACTATGTTTAATTAAAAAAAAAGTCCTAGTACCATAGACTTAGAGTGGATTATATTTACTCTTCAGATACCAACATATTCTGCAAGTTGGTAGATTTATATTGCTTGATAAATACCACCCAATAAATTACAAGAGAAGCTTATCAGGGAGGGACTTAACATGTATTAATTATAACAAGAAAGATTTTAAGACCTGACATTCAAGAATATGTATTTACTTTTCTTATTTGTGACTTTTCCCCAACCAAGCCCAAATTTACCAGAGCTCAGATCTCTTCTGTAGAATTGCAGAGGAGTGGAGAAATGGCTCAGTGGACTGCTCTTACAGAGGACTCATGTTTCCGGCATGACATCCACAGCAGACTTCTCACAACTGCGCTTCATTCCAGCTCTGGGGATCTGATGCTTTGCACTCGTGTGCATGCGACATAGACACAGACACAGGCACAGGCATAGGCACAGGCACAGGCACAGATACAGAAACACACACTTAAAAAAATTAATTTAAAAATAGCTATAGTATATAGTGAGAATTTGGTGTCTTTAAAAACGCAGAAATGTTATAAGAGATATTTTTGCTTTAATGCCAGGTGTGGGATATGGGGCTACTTCAGATTGTCCACAGCAGCTGACTGTGATTTGCCTTGTGCTCCGGCAGGGGCATGATTTGGCCAGCTGCAGATAATTTCTGCAAATGTTTGACATTTAGAATTCTGGGGACTCTTAAGAGGGTATAAAAATGCTAGAGCCCTGAGAGGAGCTGTGGCTGCTGGCACTCCTCTTGCTGTTGCTGCCTGTTGGTTGCTGATTGGAGGTCTCTTGACAACGAAGATGAAAAATTACCTCAAGGGACTTGACACCTCCAATCAGTAGGAAGTAGTCTAGAGAGCCTTTTCCCTCTAGCCTTCTTTCTCTCCTACCTAGTGTTGGGGGTTGGAAGGGATATGGGTGGAGAAGGGTGATGGGAATAAGGACCCATAAAGTGGCCAAAAGTCCAGCTACAATTTCATTTGCATATAACTTAGGCACATCCCCCAGAGTTCAAGTCACATCTAGATAACTTGTAGTATAATGTAAATGTTGTGTAGAAGGATATTCTTCTGTGCTGTTGTGCAGGAAATGACATGGAAAAATCTGTACATGCTTGGTAAATAAAATTGTTCCTGTAAGTATTTTCAGTGTAGGAGAGATTGGGAGCATTTCTCAGTGGCTGAATCATCTCGAGGCAGAGGCAGGGGTCTTGGGGAACATGTAAGGTTATTCAATAGGGGTGACATTTTGGTTAGTCTCCCACAGGGGCAGTGTGTCTACTGAGGGAGGTGGTGCAATTCATAAGAACATTTTTTTTTTTTTAAATTTGTACTTACATATAATTGAAGACATTTTGTGTGAGGGAAATGGGATGGTACACATTCTGCAGTTCAAAGTGCAGTCGGTCTAGTGCATAAGGAACTGTCATCATAGTTGACTACCAAATATTTTCTGAGTTAGTCATATGGTTAGTTATCTGAGCTTTGAATTGGGCTCCACATGTGTTTAGTTTTGGACCCCGGGACAACGGACTAAGGTGTAGATTTTATATAACAAAGCCTCCAGGTTCTCCTAGCCTCCCGAAGTCCCTTCCTGGCATACTCTACCCCCAACCCTGAACTTTCAACTTTCTTTCTCCCTCCCCCTCCTCTTCCCTACCCCTCTCCTTCTCCTTCTCTTCTCCCTCTGTGGTACTCTTTCTCTTCCTCCTCTCCTCTCTTTCTGTGGTGACTCCGTTGGCCTCCGTCATTAGGGTCGGTGAACTCACTTGAGAGCAGCCTCCTGAAAAACCTGCATTTAATTAATCTAATCTGGTTTGAACTGGCGTATTTTACTGGTGGAGAAATAACTTATCAATATATAGCCTCCAGGTATTTTCCATTCTATTAATGCACATGAAAAATGTCTCCTACTCCCAATCTTCAACGCAGTACCACCTTGCTTTATAACTTACTGTTTTTTTTTTTTTGTTTGTTTTTTTTTTCCTGATAGATGGTGCAGCATTTTCTCTGTCCAATCACATTAGGGCAGTGATAGGCCTGTGATTGGACAGGAATAGAGAGGTGGAGCTAGAAGTTGAGGAAGAGAAAGGTGAGAGGGAGAAAGGCAGTGGCTGGATCATGGAGTCAGAGGAAGAAGACGGGTCAGACCCCGCGTGGTTATAACCAGGCTAAGGTTTTTACGAGGCTAAATTAACTGCGTCAAAATTTGACTTTATCACTTGGCATTGAGATTATTGTATTGGCATCTCGTAATTGTGATCTTATCATATAAACCTGATTAGATAATTAAGCCTTAAGAGTCATGCTTACTGGGTTCTAGGCGTTAGATGAGTGATTGTGGGGGCGTGTAAAGAGTTGCATGGGAGCGAGATGTTGGGGCTAGCTGGGAGAGAATAGCAAGAGCCCGCCAGGACGTGGCTCAAGAATGTATGTGATCTTTGTGGGGTAGATTCATTTTTTTTAAATATTCCCGCAACAGATAGATATTATCATATTCCTAAGTCATTCATATCATATTAAAGCCTCTGTCTCTCTCTATCTCTCTCTGTCTCTCTCTGTCTCTGTGTGTGTGTTTGTGTGTGTGTGCGCGTGTGTGTGTGTATGTATATGTGTGTGTATATGTATGTATGTGTGTGTGCGTGCGTGTGTGTGTGTCTGTGTGTGTATGTGTGTGTATATGTATGTATGTGTGTGTGCGTGCGTGTGTGTGTGTCTGTGTGTGTGTGTATGTGTGTGTATGTGTGTGTATATGTATATATGTGTGTGTGCATGCGCATGTGTGTCTGTGTGTGTGTGTGCATGCGCGTGTGTGTCTGTGTGTGTGTATGCGTGTGTGTGTGCGTGTGCATATGAGTATGTGTGTGTGTGTGTGTATGTGTGCTCGTGCACGCTCAGGTGTTTGAGAAGCATATTACACTTGTAGAGGTCAGAGAAAAACCGTCAGGAGTCAGAGTTATTTTACTTGTATGTGTTGCTTCTTGTTGCTGTGACAAAATGCCAAACGAAACCTAAGGAAGGACCGGTTTCTTTGGCTCCTAGTTTGAGGGTACTGTCCACCACAGTGGGGAAGGCACAGCAGCAGTGTGAAATAGCTGGTCACACGGCATCTGTGGTCAGGAGGCCGAGAGAGGTACGTGCTAGCTGGTTTTGTTGTTTTATTTAGTCTGAGACTCCAGCTTATGGAATGCTGCCACCTACATCCATGGAGGGTCTTGTAACCTCAGTTATACCTCTGTGGAAAGGGGCCCCTCACAGTTACATGCCTGCAGGTGTTTCTCCTAGGTAATTCCAAGTCCTGTAATGATGAGGAGCCACCATGTCACCTAGAGATGAATGACAAGCTGTGTAGATGGAGGCAGCGACGGAGGGTGGGGTGGAGGCAGTGAGCCATTCAGGACAAAATACATGAAGTCCTATTGGAGGTTGGTACCAAGGAAAGGCGTACAGGCTCCTGTGGCAGATGTCAGGAAATCCAAGCAGACAGGATCACAAGGTGGACCTGGGGAGGGGAAGAGTGGCCACTGTCTTAGAGGACTCATGAACCAAATGAAATTAGAGTTTGATTTGTACTTTAAGTAAGTAGTAGGGCTGGAGAGACGGCTCAGTGGTTGACAGTGTGCACTGCTTTTGCCAAGGACTCGAGTTCTGTCCCCAGCCCCCATGTCCGATGTGTCACAAACCCCTGTAACTCCAGCTCCAGGGGATCCAAGGTCTCATAGGCCTCTGTGGGTACTGCACTCATGTACACATATCCTCACACAGACACACAAGAATATACCTGATTTAAAAATATGTAAAATTAAAACTTGAAAGGGAACGGTACCTGGTGGTACAGAATTTTATTTTGAAAAGTAACTGTGTATTGTATTAAAAAAAAAATGAGTGGGGGCTGGAGAGATGACTCTGCGGTTAAGAGCATTGATTGCTCTTCCAGAGGTCCTGAGTTCAATTCGCAGCAACCACATGGCGGCTCACAACCATCTATAATGGGAACTGATGCCCTCTTCTGGTGTGTTTGAAGACAGTTACAGTGTACTCACATACATAAAATAAATCTTAAAAAGATGAGTGAAAGAGATGGCAAGGGACGAATATGGGACAAGTACAGTCTAGCTGAGAAATAGTCAACTGAGAGCAAATAGAAGCACATTTGTCTTTGGCAGGAGGCTGCTTTAAAGGGAGATAACCATGGTTGGGAGAGAGAAACTATACTCTGTGAAGATGCTAGGAGTCAGCCAGATGGCTGTCTGACACACATTCTCAGGACCTGGCTGGCGTGAATCATGTGACTCAGAGTTATTTCCATATCACTCCCAAGATCATAGATCACCACCAGGGGTTCCCCAAAGCATTTCTGTCTGATTCCAAGGACTTTGGTCTTTCAGTGAGTACAGTTGATAAAATGCCCCAATGGTATTAGGACAGGTGCCCTGGTCTCACTTTAAAGTGTGTGTGTCTTGCATTAATATTCTCTCACAGAGTTTGGCAACAGTTTCTGGAAATGATTTGAGTGCACTTTGAGGTTTTTTTTTTTTTTTTTTTTAAATTGGATATTTTATTTGCTTACCTTTCAAATGTTATCCCCTTTCCTGGTTTCCCCTAACCAATCCCCCCTTATCCTGCTTCTATGAGATTGCTCCCCCATCCACCCACCCACCCACTCCTGCCTCACTGCCCTGGCAATTTCTCTGCACTGGGGGCATTAAGCCTTTCCAGGACCAAGGGACTCCCCTCCCATTGATAACAGATAAGGCCCCCTCAGCTCCTTCAGTCCTTCCCCTAACGTCTCCATTGGGGTCCCTGTGCTCAGTGCCATGGTTGGCTGTGAGTATCCACATCTGTATTAGTCAGGACCAGGCAGAGCCTCTCAGGAGACAGCTGTATCAGGCTCCTGTCAGCAAGTACTTCTTGGCATCCACAATAGTGTCTGGGTTTTGTGTCTGCATGTGGGATGGATCCCTAGGTGGGGCAGTCTCTGGATGGCCTTTCCTTCAGTGTCTGTTCCACTCTTTGTTCCTGTATTTCCTTTAGATAGGAACAATTCTGGGTTAAAATTTTGGAGATGGGTGGGTGCCCCATCCCTCAATTGGGGGGCCATGCTGAACCTCTGGATATGGTCTCAACAGGGTCTCTCTTCCTTCTGTGGGGTATTTCAGCTAATATCATCCCCATGGGGTCCTACAAGGCTCTTGCTTTCCTGGCATCTGGGACTTTCTGGTTGCTACCTCCAGTTGCTCACCCCCATTGCTACATACCTCTGTTCAATTTCCTGACCCTCTGCACATCTCTTCCATCTCCTTCCATACCTGATTCTGCCCCTCTTTTCCCCCTCCCCTCTCTGTTCCTCCCAAGTTCCTCCCACCCTCTACTTCCTTTGATTATATTGTTCCCCTTTCAAAGTAGGACTGAAGTATCAGCTCTTTGGTCTTCCTTCCTCTTGAGCTACATGTTGTCCATGACTTGTATCATGGGTATTCCATGCTCTTTTCCTAATATTCACTTATTGGTGAGTACATACCATGTGTGTTCTTTTGTGACTGTGTTATCTCACTGTACTGGCTGGTTTTGTGTGTCAACTTGACACAGGCTGGAGTTATCACAGAGAAGGGACTTCAGTTGGGGAAGTGCCTCCATGAGATCCACCTGTAGGGCATTTTCTCAATTAGTGATCAAGGGGGTAGAGCCCCTTGTGGGTGGTGCCATCCCTGGGCTGGAAGTCTTGGGTTCTATAAGAGATCAGGCTGAGCAAGCCAGAGCAAGCAAGTCAGTAAGGAACATCCTTCCATGGCCTCTGTGTCAGCTCCTGCTTCCTGACCTGCTTGAGTTCCAGTCCTGACTTCCTCTGGTGATCAACAGCAATGTGAAAGTAAGCTAAATAAACCCTTTCCTCCCCAACTTGCTTCTTGGTCATGATGTTTGTGCAGGAATAGAAACCCTGACTAAGACACTCACTCAGGATAATATTTTCTAAATCCATCCATTTGCCTGCAAATTTCATGAAGTCATTGTTTTTAATACTTGAGTAGTACTCCATTGTGTAAATGTAGCATATTTTCTGTATCCATTCCTCTGTTTAGGGACATCTGGGTTGTTTCCAGCTTCTGGCTATTATAAATATGGCTGCTATGAACATACTGGAGCATGTGTCCTTATTACATGTTGGAGCATCTTCTGGGTATATGCTCAGGATTGGTATAGCTGGGTCCTCAGGTACTACTATGTCTAATTTTCTGAGGAACCACCAAACTGATTTCCAGAGTGGTTATACCAGCTTACAATCCCATTAGCAATGGAGGAGTGTTCCTCTTTCTCCACATCCTTGCCAGCATCTGCTGTTACCTGGGTCTTTGATCTTAGCCATTCTGACTGGTATGAGGTGGAATCTCAGGGTTGTTTTGATTTGCATTTCCCTGATGACTAAGGATGTTGAACATTTCTTGCCCATTCAAGATTCCTCAGTTGAGAATTCTCTTTTTAGCTCTCTACCCCATTTTTTGATAGGGTTATTTGGTTCCCTGAAGTCTAATTTCTTGAGTTCTTTGTATATATTGGATATTAGCCTTCTATTAGATGTAGGATTCGTAAAGATCTTTTCCCAATCTTTTGGTTGCTGTTTTGTATGCTGCAAAATGCTGTTCCTTTTTATGTACCCTGTCTGTTAGTTTATGTCTTTTTATTGGGGAATTGAGTCCACTGATAAGAGATATTAAGGAATAGTGATTGTTGCTCCCTGTTATTTTTGTTGTTAGAGGTGGAATTATATTTTTGTGGCTATCTTCTCTTGGGTTTGTTGAAAGATTACTTTCTTTTTTTCTAGGGTGTAGTTTCCCTCCTCGTGTTAGAGTTTTCCATCTATTATCCTTTGTAGGGCTGGATTTGTGGCGAGATATTGTGTATATTGGTTTTGTCATGAGATATCTTGGTTTCTCTATCTATGGTAATTGACAGTTTTGCTGGGTATAGTAGTC
Source organism: Montemys delectorum (assembly GCA_019843815.1). Lineage (NCBI taxonomy): Eukaryota > Metazoa > Chordata > Mammalia > Rodentia > Muridae > Montemys > Montemys delectorum. Next base: position 8,435 of record JADRCD010206506.1, read on the forward strand.
TAGGCTGGCATTAGTGTTCTCTTAGGGTCTGTATGACATCTGCCCAAGATCTTCTAGGTTTCATAATCTTTTTTGAGGAGTCTTGTGTAATTCTGATTGGTCTGCCTTTATATGTTACTTGACCTTTTTCCCTTACTGCCATTTTTTTTGTTTTGTTTTTTGTTTTTGTTTTTGTTTTTTTTTTAAATTAGGTATTTTCTTTATTTACATGTCAATTTCTCCTTTCCCAGTTTCCCCTCCAAAAAACAAACAAACAAACAAAAGCAACAAGAACAAACTTCTGTTGCCTCCCCCATCTCCATGCCTGCCACCCCACCCTCTCCCACTTATTGGCCCTGGCATTCCCCTACACTGGGGCACAGAACCTTCACAGGGCCGAGGACCTCTCCTCCTATTGATGATCAGCTTTGCAATCCTCTACTATACACATGTTCCTTACTGTTTTTAATATTCTTTCTTTGTTTTGTGCATTTGGTGTTTTGACTATTGTGTGATGGGAGGAATTTCTTTTCTGGTCTAATCTATTTGGAGTTCTATAGGCTTCTTGTATGTTCATGGGCATCTCTGTCTTTAGGTTAGGGAAGTTTTCTTCTATAATTTTGTTGAAGATTTTTACTGGCCCTTTGAGTTGGGAATCTTCACTCCCTTCTATACCTATTATCCTTAGGCTTGGTCTTCTCATTGTGTCCTGGATTTCCTGGATATTTTGGATCAGGAGCTTTTTGCTTTTTGCATTTTCTTTGACTGTTGTGTCAATGTTTTCTATGGTGTCTTCTGCACCTGAAATTCTTTCTTCTGTCTCTTGTATTCTGTTTGTGATGCTTGCATCTATGACTCCTGATCTCTTTCCTAGGTTTTCTATCTCCAGGGTTGTCTCCCTTCATGATTTCTTTGTTGTTTCTATTTCCATTTTTAGATCCTGAATGGTTTTGTTCAATTCCTTCACTTGTTTGTGTTTTCCTGTAGTTCTTTAAGGGATTTTTGTGTTTCCTCTTCAAGGGTTTCTACCTGTTTATCTGTGTTCTCCTGTATTTCTTTCTTTCTTTTTTTTTCTATTAGTACTAGACCATATTTAGGATATTCTAGGCTGGGTAGTGGTGGCGAATGCCTTTAATCCCAGCACTTGGGAGGCAGAGGTAGGCGGATTTCTGAGTTCAAGGCCAGCCTGGTCTACAAAGTGAGCTCCAGGACAGCCAGGGCTATATAGAGAAACCATGTCTCGGAAAAAAACAAAACAAAACAAAACAAAAACCCCAGACCAAAACTTTTCATGAATATGGACATTAAACATCCTCAGCATATTATCACCAAACTGCACCCAGCAGTTAAGAGGAAACTCGACACCATAACCAAATGGAACTCAGCTCAATGTACACATGTCGATTCCCTACAAAGTCCTCTGGACATAGAATAAAAGGCAGTCTTGTCCACAGACACAGCCCAGTGCCTAGAACACACGCATTCATATCAAGACAGTACAGTACTGAGCCAGGGCCAGTGTCATTCATGACAGTGAAGCCAAGCCTCTTAGCTCACATGAGCATTAGAGGCAATTGCAAAAACCAGAAGTCCTCAGTAAAGCCAAGAGGAGAACTTGCACATCTTGTCTCATCTCTGTCCAGTCAGGGTATTGGGAAGACCGGAAGGGAGAAGCAAACTGGTGTCCCTTCTTGCAGGTGATGTGACCTTTCAGGTGGACAATCTCTAGAAGTTTAGAAGTACAGGAACTAGTGAGGGAGCTGACAGAGTTCAGTAAGGCTGCAGCAGAGGTCCCACTGGCAAAGCCAGCATTCCTTCTACAGAAGAGCAATGAGCCCTTGAAGAGGGGACAAGGAGAGCAACTCCACTAGCACACCGTCAGTAGGAAGAGCTTGTGAAAAGCGCAAAGCTTGTAATCTTGAATTCTCCACATCCATTCTTCTTTCCTTTGGTCCCCCCTCTCCCTTGAAATCAGCAGGTTCTAAATAGTCCAGGCAGAGAGCAGCGGGCTGTGGGCTAATAAGGGGGACAGGCTGCAGGGTGAAATGGAACCAGGGTCTCAGCAGTACATACCCAGGTAGGGCTGCCTGGGCAGGGGGGGAGGGGCGGGAAGCACTCTGTGTTCTTCATCCTTACTGTCTGTGGCTGCAAAGGAGCGGGGCGCTTGATGTTCGGCTCATTGGCCACCTGGACCTCGGTGCAGAGCTTCAGCATCAGCAGCATCGTAGGGATGGAGCAGGGACTCGAAGTCCCTTCCAAACCAGAAGAGTATCCGTAATATTGGCCACCAATAGCACTAGGCACATGTGAGCGTCTGAGTCCTTCGGATGTCCCTGTATTTGGGGTATGTACAGTACCACCCCTCCAAAGACTATGGCCCCAGTGGCCACCCAGGAAACCAGCTGGTGCAGCGGGACCAGAAGCCAACCCTTCTGCTTCCATCGCCAGCACCAAAGCCGCGCTGCCACTCAGCCATGTCAACCTGGGGCTCTGAGTTGGCAAGCTGACTGTCACCTCCACATGGCAGCACCACATGGCAGTCCTGCGCAGTCAGTCACCAACGGGACCAGCCACACCCACGCCAGTCGGTCTTTCTGTCCCTCAGTTCCAGCCAGAGGAACCTCCTGTATTTCTTTAAGGGAGTTGTGTGTGCCCTTCTTAAAGTCTTCTATCATCATCATGAGATGTGATTTTAAATTAGAGTCTTGCTTTTCTGGTGTGTTGGGGTATCCTGGGCTTTCCGTGGTGGGCTTGCTGTACTCGGTTCTGATGATGCCAGAATCTCATCATCTGGTTATCTGTGGTGTTAGCTGGTCTTGCTGTCTCTGACTGTGGCTTGTCCCTCCTGTAAACTTGTGTGTCATCACTCTTGGGAGACCAGGTCTCTCTGGGTGGAATTTGGGTATGGAGAGCTGTGGTACTGGGTCAGCTCCAGTGCAGACTGAAACTGGAAATATCCCGTCCCAGGCTGCTCCTTCGTTCCTGTGTCCTTAGGGCTCTGGGCAGATCACTCTCCGGCTAGGAATTTGAGCAGAAGCCATGGTCTGACCTGTGTTCTCAGGTGTGTCAGCACTTCTGGGAGACCATTTCTCTCCCGGTGGGATTTAGGTATGGAGAGCTGTGGCACAGGGTCAGCTCCAGGCACAGATGGAAACCGGAAGCGCGCTGAGTTTTATCAGTCTGTATTGGGCTGTTGACTAATTCTTTATGGCTTGATATCATGATATGGTTAAGGTGATTTTTAAAAATTTCATTTTATTTTTATTTTATGTACATTGATGATTTGACTGCATGTATGTCTGTGTGGCTATGTTGGATCTCTTGGAACAGGAGTTACAGACAGTTGTGAGCTGCTATGTGAGTGCTAGGAATTGAACCTAGGTCCTTTGGAAGGGCAGCAAGTGCTCTTAACCTCTGAACCATCTCTCCAGCCCCTGGGTAATTTTTTTTTAATGTATACAATTGTTATTTATTTGATGGCAATGATAAGTTCATATCTTCTAAATGAAAGCATAAAAATTTTTGATTTTGTTCTCTACCTTGATATAAAGTTAGAAGAGCTGGGAATTTGTTGAAGTGGCATCGAATAGGTGGTCAGTTTCCACAATGTCTCAATTTTTGTCAGACTAATGGTTTCTTTGTACGTTAGTGATTTAATTTTTTACTACTGCCACCACCACCACCACCACCACCACCACCACCACCACCACCATCACCACCACCACCACCACCACCTCCAC
>JADRCD010206507.1:0-19066 GCA_019843815.1 Montemys delectorum
TAGAGCCTAATTTGAAAAGTGTTCTTCATGCTATTTGGGTAAAGTAATATATTTCTGTTACCAAGCCAGTAAAAGTGACCTGTGTAATTTTCTTATAGAGTCAAGAACACGACAAGATGTTTAATTTAAATTTCCATGAAAGGTTTGGAGTTTCTTAGATAAATTACTAGCTTGCAATTTTTCCTTATAATAGAAAGAAATAGCTCCCATACCTGATATTACTAAACACAGGTGTAATGTTTGAGAATAATAATGCACAAGTGATCATTTTGATTCTTTTTTAATTGATTTTATACAATTTTGTGTTTATTAACTCTGAAGGAATAAATGGGACCTTTGACAAAATTACATGAATTTGAAGAACTCTGTGACAACACATAGCCCCCTCCCACAGTTAATATTACAATATTTAAAATAAAATCCTCTGTTTCTCTGTATTATAAACAGGCCTTTCTGAGTAGTAACAGACATAGGAATGCATAGGAAGGCTCTTCCAATGCACTATTCCTATTCTGAATATTTTTCTTCTATTTGTAACATTCTTTCTGGCATATAGCTTGCATGGTTGCAACTTTCACACACATTTTTCATTCGTACTTAGTGAAAATTACACTGGAATAACACTTCCTGGTGTCTTGAAAACAACATCAATTTAATTTTTCTAACTCACATTAGAATTTGCATACTCACATTGGCATATATTCACAATTTTTAGTCATTTTCTTTTTCCTAGAGATATTCATTCTTTCATTGTTCATTTTTCTACTCAAACCATCCCATTCCTTTTTAGAAAATGTTTTATTTTATATTTAATATATACTATGGCTCATCCCTCTTTTCCTTTTTTCCCTCTTTCCATTTCCATGTATTCCCAACCCCTTTCTCTTAACTGTAGAGAAAGAACTACAGGCAAATACGAATACTGAGAGGAAGTTAAATAACCTTGTCCCTATTCCTTACATAGTATGAATTAAGCTATGTCTGTTTCCTCTAGTCCATTCCTTGATACATAACATCTCAGGATATAAGAACTGCAGTTGGTTTATCATTTACTTAAGAATGAATCTCTGCATATAAGTAAATATACACCATATTTATCTTTCTGGGCCTTGGATACCTCACTAAGAATGACGGTTTTCTAGTTTCATCTAATTGCTTGCAAATTCCATGTTGTCATTATTTTTTAACAGTTGAGGCACACTCTGTTGTGTAAATGTACTTAGTATGATATCAGTTCATTCTATTAAAAGTTTCCTTTGCAGAAAAGAAGCATTTTTATCTCATGAGATTCCATATCTCTATTGCTTACATTATTTCTTAAGTTACTGAAATCATATTTAGAAATGTCTTTCCTTATCTTTAAATGAACTTATTTTATCATCTAGTAGTTTCATAATTTCAGGTATCATGCTAAGTGGGAAAATAATCTTCTCAAATATATAGACAGATGGAGATAACATAAAAAGAACAAAATAAACCTAAAGAATGCAAAGAACCCACTTAACAAATGGTCTAGGGAGCTGTACTGAGAATTCTCTAAAACAAAAGTAGACCTAATCCCCACCCTCAACTCAAGCACTATAGCAAAAGGAGGGGAGTTGTCTTCACTGGCTCTTCCGATTCCTAGATGCCCTACCCCATTTTTTAATAGGGTTATTTGGTTCTCTGGAGTCTACCTTCTGGAGTTCTTTGTATATATTAGATAATAGCCCTGGTGTGACTCTAACTAAGCAAGTAAAATATCTGTATGACAAGAACTTCAAGTCTCTGAAGAAGGAAATCAAAGATCTCAGAAGATGGAAAAATCTCCCATGCTCGTGTATTGGCAGGATTAATATAGTAAAAATGGTCATCTTGCCAAAAGCAGTCTACAGATTCAATGAAATCACCATCAAAATTCCAACTCAATTCTTCACAGACTTAGAAAGAGCAATTTGCAATTTCATCTCGTATAACAAAAAACCTAGGATAGCGAAAACTATCCTCAACAATAAAAGAACCTCTGGTGGAATTGCCATCCCAGACCTTAAGCTGAACTACAAAGTAATTGTGAAAAAAAAAAAAACTGCATAGTATTGGTATAGTGACAGGCAGGTGGATCAATGGAATAGAATTGAAGACCCAGAAATGAACCACACACCTATGGTCACTTGATCTTTGACAAAGGAGCTAAAACCATCTAGTGGAAAAAAGACGGCATTTTCAACAAATGGTGCTGGCTCAACTGGTGGTTAGCATGTAGAAGAATGCAAATGGATCCATTCCTATCTCTTTGTACAAAGCTCAGGTCCAATTGGATCAAGGACCTCCACATAATACTAGATCACTGAAACTAATAGAAAAGAAAGTGGGGACATGGGCAGGGGAAATTTTCCTGAGCAGAGCACCAATAGCTTATGCTCTAAGATCAAGGATTGACAAATGGCACCTCATAATTATTTAATCCTGTTGGATCCAGTAAATATAGTGAAATCAAATAATGCCAAACTAGACAGTATTTACCAACTGAGATAGGGGAATGCTTAAAGATGGATGTTTCATAAGACTCTGAGAAATACTTTCAACAAGCTACCTGATCCATAGGTAAAAGCTATATTTGCTGTAAAGAGAACCCAAACTACTAGTCTCTTATGGAATGTGTTTAGTAGGGAATTATCTAAATTTTCACAATTTCAAACATTAGATTTAGACTATAGAAAGACATGTGATGAGGTGAAGTCATTGTGATGTCATCTGCTCTGTTTCAGTGTCTTCTGAGGAATCCGCTGGTGCTGACTCAGATATTCTGCAAAGTCACAGAGTCTATGAACTTTAAGGCATCTTCATATTTTTTGCCTCAATTTTTGCAAACTCGGTTTTTAATAACACCACCACGTGCCTCTGTGCTCTCAGGTAGATATTTTTTCTTACTGAACTTATTTAAAAAATTTCACAGTGAGCATATTTAAGTGTGATATATATTTTAGAAAGGACTCAAGACTCTGAAGGGGTTTGCAGCCCCTTAGGAGGAACAATATGGATTAAGTAGTACTCTAAGAGCTCTCAGGGACTAAACTTCCAACCAAAGAGTACACATGGTGGGACTAATTGCCCCAGCTGCATATATAGCAGAGGATGGCTTAGTCTGTCATCAATGGGTTGAGATCCTTGGTCCTGTGAAGGTACTATGCCCCAGTATAGGGGAAAACCATGGCCAGGATGCCAGAGAAGGTGGGTTGGTGAGAAGGGGGAAGGGGGAGAGAATAGGGTTTTCTTTTTCAGAGGGGAAATGGAAAAGTGGTATCATTTGAAATGTAAATAAAGAAAATATCTAATAAAAAATTAAAAAAAAAAAAGTTCTAGTCCTGACTTCCTTCAATGCTGAATAGTGACATGGAAATGTAAGCCAAATTAACCCTTTTCTTCCCAACTTGCTTGTGGTTGCAGTATTTCATCGAAGCAATAGAGACTCCTGTAACTAAGACATAGGCATTGCTAAAACAAAATAATCAGCATTTGAGGAGGCACAGGATAGTGCCTGTCATGGACCTGGGAGGGCCCGACAGGTACCTGGGAGGGCCCGACAGGTACCTGGGATTAATGTGAAAATAAAAATAAAAAATGTGGCATGCTAGGCAAAGTGCTGGACAAAAAAGAAAGAAAGAAAGAAATATGTCATGTTAGCAGAAGACAGAAAATATAGTGTACTTGGGTGCCATTTGCTAAAACTATCAAAACAGGAACATGCCCAACACCACATATTTTTGAGACAGGGTTTCTCTGTGTAACCCTGGCTGTCCTGGAACTCACTCTGTAGACCAGGCTGGCCTTGAAATGAGAAATCCACTTGCCTCTGCCTCCCAAGTGCTGGGATTAAAGGCATGTGCCACCACTGCCCAGCCACATAAATATTTTTAATACATAAAATTTCACAAGGCTCTTTGTATAGCTCATTATCTTCCTGCCTCCTGCCCTACATCCCTGCCCATTCCCTTTCCCCTCCTGTTTAAGAAACAGCTCTTCTCAAGCCTTAATCTGTCCTTCTTTTAACTGCTTTTATATTTTCTTCTTTTACTCAATGTACAAGTATTCTTCTTAGACTTCTTGAGTACTCTATCTGTACTCAATGTTTTTCTAAAATATGCACATTGACTACTGATTACTCTATTTCACCAGAAATTGTATGTTTCAGATTGGTTTGAACTTAACACACTGTAATTGTGCTCTGATATTCTTTCTACTTAACTGCCAAAGTGTAGTAGGAAACTTTAATCCTAATAAGCCCATATAAGAAGACATAGAATCCAGGTATTTTATTTACAAGCCACATGCCTAGGTTGGGTAGATCTAGAGCTATAATAACTTATTCCCCATCTATAAGGACCCTTGTCCCTTGCTGTTTCTCCTGGCTATGCAGGTCTGATCCATGGCTGCTTCCTCCTCCTCAGTCTTCCTCTCACCTCCTCTCTACTTGCAACCCCCTCTCTCAAACATCTAGTCCCACATTTTTCTACCCACTTTCCAATTACAGCCTCTAGCCTTTCATTAAACTGGGGAGAAGGTTCACTTGGCATTACTTGTGTACCTTAGGATCTGCTCTTCAGGGACAATCACATCTTGAGGAATCAGTATTTAGGTTAGAATTTAAGAATCATCAGACCAACCCACTACATCAGAGAGAAGGCATAGTTTATGTAATACAATTGTTTACCTATTATTATACTAAGAGAGATAAAATCAAATTTAATATTAATTCTGGTAAACAATGTCATAATGTCCAAGTCCACCGATACCCTATCATGCATATTTTTAACTGTGTTCTATGTTTTGACACTAAAGAGCAGTTTTTATTGTTTACAAGCAATATCAGTCTTAAAAGTGTATTGAGAATTTGGCTCTCTGAAAGATATTGTAATTGGAGTATTTAAATGTTCTAAAATTACTCATAAATTGACTAATATAATAGTTGATTTTAGGCTCTAAAAGTCAAGCAGGCATGTTACAGTGGTAAAGAGTAAAAGTGGTAAAGAGTAAAGAGTGAAAGAATAAAAGAGTATGTACATTAATTTTTAAATAAACACAAGGTCAGGAAAATAAGAAAGAGTGATTATCAAGTATGAGAGAAAAACAACCCAATACAAAGCAAAATAAAAGCTAAAGCCAAATATCAACAAGTGCAAAAACCTTGATCAATAGCAGACTACTGAGTAGACTTTTTTTCATCACCCATTTCCCATGTTAATACATTGATCTGTTCGTGTACCCTGATACATCAGCCTCAAAATAAGAAATGTATTAACAATTGCATGCCCTACTTTGGCATATAAGGATGAACATTGATCCAGTTTTGGTATCTACAGCAGTGACATAGACTCCGTTTCGTCTCCAACTGAGACTCAGTTTCCAGAGTTTTCAGGCTTCTGTGCCAAAGCTTTAGTTTTGTCAAGTATTCTATAGTAAGTTAGTCTTGTATTTTATCATTGGGCTGTAGTTCTAGGAAAGTTCCTCAATTTAGAGTGTTAGGTCTATAAAAACACCAATTACTACATCTGTAGCTCAAGTTGTCTGAACGGTGGTATCTTAAGATAGACTTAAGAGAAACCTAATGATACCTTATGGTAGATTTTTAACAGAAAATGCCCTCTCCCACTCCAACCAGCTAAGAGTTGCCAATAACTCTATGGCTAGGGCAAGAATTTGTTGCTCAACTCATATTTCCCTGTTAAAACACTCTGTCTTTGGTGCTACCCACTGTGCTGGTTTCTTGCACTCTTTCTGATTCCTCTGCCACAATGGTCCCTGAGCCTTACAAACAGAGGCTGCAGTGCATCTGCTTCATGCAGAGCTGAGCATTCTTCAGTTGCTGTCTCTGGGTCATTGCCATTGTGGGCCTCCGTTACTCACAATCTACTGTAGATAGAAAATTCCTCAGTGATTGTTGTGAGATGCATTAATCTGTGGTATAATAATAAATCATTAGAACTTGATTTAATAGTAGATCTACCCAGTCTAATAATAGTAATAGGTTCTTTGGTAGGGACTACGATATGTTCAGCCACATGGGCACACCTTGCCAAGTTTATCTAGTTCTCAGGGTTAACAGCTGGATGTACCTGATGATTACCCTTTCCTTCAGTGGCATATATTGTACCTTCTACACTACAAATGTAATCAGCACTAGCTTGATTTCTCTATGTTTGTTTGATCAAGACTGTGATGTCTTCCACAACAGGGATTTACTACCAATACTGGAGAGTGAGCAAGAAAAATGACAATAATCTGATATTTCTGGTGGTGGTGGTGGTTTGAAGCCTCATTGTCAACAATTCTAAAAGACATAGCACATTTTCCTGAGGCACAGTTCCCACAAAGTGAGGTGAAAAGGGGCCAGGTGATATTTGTACTCATAGTGAATTGTAACAAAGAGAACTAAAACATAAGAAACCATAACAAGCAAACAAACAAGCAAACACATATCTAAACCCTGACCTTTGAGAATCCAAGCTGTGTATAATGGATATGGGCCATGCTTGCCCTTTACTTCCTAGGAAAGCATTCTTACACCAGTCAACATTTTTGCACTACTATGTGGGTGCCAGGTACTGGTGGCAGGCATCTTTACTTGTACTTTGATGGTGCTAAAGTAATATTCTTCTCTTTGTCTTTATTTAAGTTGTTGGTGAAGATTTTAACTAATTTTGTTTGTTGAAATGAGGTAGGATGCAGTCAAGACCGATTGTGAATTTGAACTTCGTCTGTAGATGAGGCAGTTTTACACTCTTCCTCCTTCAACTTTTAGGTGTGTCCTGCTGTACCCAGTTTTAATGGATTTGATTCACTTTATCAAGCTTTTCATTTCTTCTCCTTGTATTATTTTCACAGTCTCTATTTTTGAGTTTTACTTAATTTTATTTTAAATTGATCAACTCACTCTGTGGTAGTTTGAATAGGAATAATCCCTTTGGGGTCAAGTGTTTGAATGCTTGACCCATAGGAAGTGGCACTTTAGGAGGTGCGGCCTTGTTCAGAAGGCATGGCCTTTCTGGAGGAAGTTTGTCACTGATTGGTGGAGGGTGAGGTCTTAGAAGCACAAGCCAGGCCTATAGTCACGTTCATTTCTGCTGCCTGATGATCCAGATGTAGAACTCTCAGCTCCTTTTCCAGCATCTTGTCTGCCTGGGTACTACCACATTTCCTTCCTTGATGATATTGGACTATGAAACTATAAGCCACTCCCAACTAAATGTTTTGTTTTAAAAGAGGTTGCAATGCTCCTCGTGTCTCTGCACAGCACTCTAAACCCTAAGACATACTCACATTTTTCATGTGTTATATGTTGCTGCTTTTCATATTTTTTTCAGATTGAGAGTTCCACATGAGTTCCCATGGACAACACTTTACTTTTATATGGTAGTCTTCATAATACATTGAATTCTTCTGCTAGTGTAACTTGGAATAATGAACATCTTGATTAAGGTCGTATTTATTGTCAATAGTATTCCCAAATACAATATCTTTATATAGCTTTTGCTTGTGACTACAGTTTTTCAGTAGAGATTACCATGTCAAGAACAGAGTATAGCAGCATTTCTGTAAATTTTGAATGGATAAACTCTGTCATTTCAAGTAGATGTGTAGACATCCTAAGTTGTAGTATGCATGCTCAATGGTGATACCTACTGGAATGATAGCACTATTAGGAATATTTCAACCTCTAAAGATATTATGGTCATTGCTGCATTTGAGCTGAAAGGTCTATGGAATGACTGAAGATATGCTATTATGATAATTAACATCTAGAACTATAGGTTTTACTGTGTGATACTGACACTTCATCGCCAAACTTACCAGTCACATGCAGTCTGTCCTGCTGCAGCCTTGAATCCAGTGCAACAGAAATGTAGATGTGCTCTCCCCTATGTTACATTTTCCTCTATATTGCTACTGTGTCAATATTTGCCCTAGAAATAGAGACTCAGGCACACCTCCCCATCCATACTAGCGAATAGGTAGGATTATATGCCTTCCCCCTTTCACTAAGTAAAATTCCAACTAGGTTCAAGCAGGACTGTGTCATAATTTAAACCAAATTAATTCTTTAGTAAATATAGCCCAGGGACACAGCAGTTCATCATTATACACTGAGCCCTGGAGTTTATCCCCAGTACATATGGGACAGAGGAGAGAGAAAGGTAGAAGTGATTTCTAAAATAATATAAATAGAGAAATAGAAAAGGTAATTGAAAGGCTGGATTTCCCTCAATGAAGGAACCATTTGCCTAAAAAGCATGAAAATTCTCACCAATTAAAAAAATATTAAAGAGATAAAAATGAAAAGAATAAAGAAGGAAATATCAAAAGAAAAAGAAGAGAGAAAACTCAATTAAAATGAAGATTATAGTACGAAAAATAAAAAGAATTGAAATTGCAATATTAAAATGTAAATAGGTGGGTTGAAAAGTAAGTGAAAACATTTTCCTTGCTAAGATCTCTCTGGATCTTCTAGAGTTAAAATTCTCAATGAATAAGATGAGAATAGCAGAAGACATTTTCAGATTATTCCAATTTTTCTCAGTTGTCAACAAACATCAGAGCAAAATCAGGCTGTCCATAACACCAGACAACACACTGACCATATCTCTTGACTTGTTAAGTATACAGTGCCCTGCCCTTGGATATTGAGGCTGTCTAGCCACATGGGTATAGGAGGAATACAAGCTTCTTTAGGTTTATCTTCACTTAGGAAGTGTTACTCTGTACAATGAATATGAACGTAGTGTTTGTGCTACAGTGAGATCTTTTCACTGAACACTAAACTTTGGCAGTCTATGAACCATGCTGAATTGTTATATATCTGTTCTGAAGACTTTTAGTTGCTTTTTTCAACCTGAGACAGAGGAAACATCCAAGACATGGGACATGCGTGGAACATCTCCCACAGTGTGTGTGAGCGTATATCTGTCAGTATGTTGAGTCAGAAACACTTGCCCAAGCTGTAATTTTCTCATCATCTGGGATGGCTGCTTACCCAGCTGATGCAATGAGGTATTCATGAGAAGTCTGAGATCATGGCAGGATTTACAGTCTGGGAATGTGAGTCCCTGACAACAGAACTTCCCTGCAGGCAGCTCTATAACTGAGTTTTCATGAATCTTCCTGTTAAATTCTTTTCTGAAGCTAGCTTGCTTTCATCCTCCACACCTGGTATGTGTTCAGGCTTCTTGCCTGCAGGATGCAGCCTTCAGTGCCACATCTTGCCTTCCACTGCCACTTTCCTGCCCAGGAACAGGAAGTCCACCTCCCTTTTAAACTTTTGTATTTGAGGAGCAAGGGGCTTTGCTCTCCTTGAGTTGTCATTTTCCCTGGTCTGCGGAATGTGCTAGGTTTTATTTCCTGTGGAGACAACTTCCAGTTCTCACCCACTCTTCCTTCCATGACAAGTTCCAAGTCTAGTATTTCCTTTCCAGTCCATTGAAGAGAAAGCTAATCCTCACTGTTTCTATGCCACCACTTTGGACCTGAAGTTGAATTTTTATTTTTATTAATTGTGTGTTTCATTATATTATCCACATTTCTTTCATTGGCATTTCTCAAACATCAACTTTATTTCTTCCTTTTCCTTCACTTTTTCCATCTTTATAAAACATTCCATTTGTATGTATTTATCATGGCATGATTTAATCTTGTGTCTGTGTTATTGTTAATTTGTTCTCTACCTTACATTTATATACAGTTACCTACATTTGCAACTGACTGGGTTGTATTAGCGTGTAAGTTTACTGTGTTATTCTTATTTTTCTATTTCTCTTATTTTGCTTTTTCCAGCTCATATTCTTCTTGTGATTTCCTGTTTCTGATACTTGTGCTTAAGTTGAAAAAACCCATACATTGTTATGGGCACCTGAGAATCTCAGATTGTTATAAAAATATTCATGTTGAATATCTATGAGAGATCTCTGTAAGTCCTTTTATCCACTTTTGTTCACAGGATGCTTTAAAAAGCCTATTATTTCACTCAAGTCTCTAGAAGTAGGCTATATATTTAAGTGGAACAGTAATAATGTCTCTCAATAAGACATCTCCTAATTTCTATGTGGCATGAACTGTGCTTGCTTGTCTTAGGTGTTCAGAGTTTAGAAATAAGCCATCACTGTGTCTACCAGAACCTGTACACCTTCAATAGTTCTATAACCATGCACAGGGTTATACATATTATAAAATCCAGATTTATTCAAATACTATGTCTTCTAGAGTTTTCTGTTGCTTTGTTTTAAAATCTGTGCTAGACCAGAGGGAATGATATCTATGTGTACCTTTTTGTAACTCTCAACAGATTATGTTTAACAGTATTTTATTTTCCTTTCTCAGGTGTGTTTTTACTTCCAGGAGCTATATTTGGCCGGTTTATTGGAGGCTATATTGTTTACAGATTGGAAATGAATAATAAGGAAAAATTGAAACTTACACTGATAGCATCTTTTGTGTCAATTGTGCTTTTCCTATTAATCTTTTTTGTGGAGTGTGAAACATCAAACTTTGCTGGAGTCAATGATGATTATGATAAGTAAATATTATCTGTAGACTATATACTTTAGTCATAACTGGAGGGATATTTTCTATACTAACAACTCAGTAACTATATATTTAAATAACTTTTGGAATTTTTAATCATGCAAATAAAAAATCAAACATGTTTTTATTGTTAATATGAAAGTTCCACATCTAATGTAGATATGTTTGTTTATTATGCATTTATTAGTGTTTTATGACCAAAGCTAAAACTTTGTCTTAGGGTACCTAGAAAGTTACAGATTTTACTAGAATATGTGAAAAATGGTTTCACCTGAGCATGTACATGCATATTTTAGATTAAATATCCAAAGTTCAACAGGTTTGGGATGAGTTAATAGTAAATATTGGACAACATAAATGTAACTGTAAACCAAAGGACTGAGCAAGTGAAATGATAAAAGGGAATAATAGCATTTTCAACTACTATGGGGTAGAATATAACAAACAATTATTCAATAAATGCTACTGGAACTGACCTTGAGGCTATAGAATACATTAACTTCACTTCTTTTTTTTAATTTAATTTTGTTTTGCTTTGTTTTGCATATTCTTCTTTTATCCTGTTTACTGCCTTACACCCCTAGTCACTCCATCCCATAATCTTTCCCACATCCGCCTTGCCATTCTCCTCTGACCAGGTCAGGCCCTTCCTTGTTACCTCTCCACCCCCATTTTGGCATTTCAAGTCTCTGTAAGGTTAGGCAACTCATCTTCCATGGAGGCATGACATGACAGCCCAGCTAGAAGAACATATCCCATGTACAGGCAATGACATTTGGGGTAGCCCCTGTTCCAGTTTTTCAGGACTCCCATAAAAGCCAAGACGTCTGCTACATATGTGCAGGGAAGCCTAAGACCAGCTAGTGTATGTTTCTTGTTTGATGATTCATATTTGGAGAACCACAAGGGTCCATGGTAGTTGACTGTGTTGGCTTTCCTACAGTGTCTCTCTTCCCTTTGGTGACCACAATCCTTCCTGCTAATCTTCCCTTAAGAGTCACCAAGCTCCACTGTCCACTGTTTGACTGTAATAGGTAAATATGTGTTTGTAGACTAAATACTTTACTCATAACTGAAAGGATATTTTCTAAATTAATAATGCAATAACTATACTCAAATAATTTTTGGAATTATTAATCATGCAATTGAAATATAAAACATGTTTTTACTTTTTGTATTAAGGTTACATATCTTATATAGATTTACTTAGTGATTTATGATCAAAATTGTGCCTGATTCACCTGCTGAGTGGAGTCTCTCAAATGACAACATGCTCCTGTCTCTAAGCATCATGGAGTATCATTAATAGTGTTAGGGATTGGTACTAGCCCATAAGAAGTACCTGAAGTTGGGCTATTCCCACAGTCTCTGCTCAATCCCCCATGTCTGCATGTCTTTCTTTCTTTCTTTTTATTAGATATTTTCTTTATTCACATTTCAAAAGTTATCCCCTATCCTGGTTTCCCCTCCAAAAACCTCCTATCCTCTCCCTGTCCCCCTGCACACCAACCCACCCACTTTCACTCCCTGACCCTGGCATTCCCCTACACTGGGGCATAGAGCCTTCACAGGATCAAGGGCCTTGCCTTCCATTGATGATCAACAAGGCCATCCTCTACCCATATGCAGCTGGAGCCATGGGTCCCTCCATGAGTAATCTTTAGTTGGTGGTTTAGTCCTTGGGAGCTCTGGGGGTACTGGTTGGTTCATATTGTTGTTCCTTCTATGGGGCTGCAAACCCCTTCAGCTCCTTGGGTCCTTTATCTACTTCCTCCATTAGGGACCCTGTGCTCATTCCAATGGTTGGATGAGAGCATCCACCTCTGTATTTGTCAGACACTGGTAGAGCCCCACAGGAGACAATTATATCAGGTTCCTGTCATCCAGCTGCTGGCATCCACAATAGTATATTTGTTCGGTGGTTGTATATGGGAAGAATTTCCAGGTAGGGTAGTCTCTGGATGGCCTTTCCTTCAGTCTCTGCTCTAGACTTTGTCTCTGTAATTCCTGCCATGCGTACTTTGTTTCCCCTTCTAAGGAGGACCGAAGTAGCCACACTTTGATCTTCCTTCTTCTTGGTTATTCTCAGATTCTGGGCTAATATTCACTTATCAGAGAATGTATACCATGTGTGTTCTTTTGTGATTGAGTTACCTCACTCAGGATTATATTCTCCAGATTTATCCATTTGCTTAAGAATTTCATGAATTCATTGTTTTTAATAGCTAAGTAGTACTTAATTGTATAGATGAACGACATTTTCTGTATCCATTCCTCTGTTGAGGGACATCTGGGTTCCATCCACCTTCTGGCTATTATAAATAAGGCTGCTATGAACATAGTGGAGCATGTGTCCTTAATACATGTTGGAGCATCTTCTGGTTACTGCTGGGTCTTCACATATTATTATGTTCAATTTTCAGAGTAACTGCCAAATTGATTTCTAGAGTGGTTGTACCAGCTTGCAGTCCCACCAGTAATGGAGGAGTATGCCTCTTTTTCCGCATCTTCACGTTCATCTGCTGTCACCTGAGTTTTTGATCTTAGCTATTCTGACTGGTGTGATATGGAATATCAGGGTTGTTTTGATTTGCATTTCCCTGATGACTAAGGATGTTGAACATTACTTTAGGTGCTTCTCAGCCATTTGGTATTCCTCAGTTTAGAATTCTTTGTTTAGCTCTGTACCCCAAGGAGCATAAGGGTTTGTAGCTCCTTAGGACAAACAACAATATGAACTAACTAGTACCCTCAGAGCTCCTAGGGACTAAACCACCAACCAAACAGTATACATGATGGGACTCATGGCTCCAGCTGCTTATGTAGCAAAGGATGGCCTAGTTGGTCATGAATGAGAAGAGATGCCCTTGGTCCTATGAAGGTTCTATGCCCCAGTGTAGGAGAATGCCAGGGCGAGGAAGCTGTAGAGGGTGAGTTGGTGAGCAGGGGTAGGTTTAAGGAACAGGATCTTTTTTTTTTTCTCAGAGGGGAAACCTGGAAAGGAGATATCATTTGAAATGTAAATAAAGAAAATATCTACTTAAAAAAACTGCTAGTGTATGCTCTCTCTAGTTTCTTTTTGGAGGCACTCAGAGCTATGAGTTTTCCACTTACCACTGCTTTCATTGTGCCCCGTAAGTTTTTGTATGATGTACCATCATTTTCATTAAATTTTAAAGTCTTAATTTCTTTATTCATTCCTTGACCAAGTTACCATTGAGTAGAGCATTGTTCAGCTTCCATGTGCTTGTGTTGTTTTTCTTGCTATTAAAGTCCAACCTTAATCTCTAGTGATCTGATAGTTGGTATAGGCTTATTTCAACCTTCTTATATCTGTTGAGGACTAATTTGTGACTGATTATATGGTCAACTTTGGAGAAGGTCCATGAGGTGTGAGAAGAAGGTATATTCTTATGATTTA
This sequence comes from Montemys delectorum, assembly GCA_019843815.1. Taxonomy (NCBI): domain Eukaryota; kingdom Metazoa; phylum Chordata; class Mammalia; order Rodentia; family Muridae; genus Montemys; species Montemys delectorum. The sequence goes on from JADRCD010206507.1 coordinate 13,973, forward strand.
TGATAAATGTTCTATAGATGTCTTTTGAATCCATTTGGTTCAAAACTTCTCTTAGTTTCATTGTGTCTCTGTTTAGTTTGTGTTTCCCTGATCTGTCCACTAATGAGAGTGAGGTGTTGAAGTCCCTCACAATTATTTTGTTAGGTACAATGTGTGCTTTTATCTTTAGTAAAGTTCCTTTTATAGTAAAGTTCCTTTTATGAATGTGGGTGCTCTTGCATATGTAGCATAGATGTTCAGAACTGAGAGTTCTTCTTAGTAGACTTTTCCTTTGATAAGAATGAAGTGTCCTGCCTTATCTTTTTTGATGTCTTTTGGTTGAAAGTCAGTTTTATCAGATATTACAATTGGTACTCCAGCTTGTTTCTTTGGATCATTTGCTTGGAAAATTGTTTACCAGCCCTTTACTGTAAGGTAGTATATATCTTTGACACTGAAACGCATTTTCTGTATGCAGCAAAATGCTGGGTCCTGTTTATTTATTCAGTCTGTTAGTCTATGTCTTTTTATTGGGTAATTGAGTCCATTCATGTTAAGAGATATTAAGGAAAAGTGATTGTTGCTTCCTGTAATATTTAATGTTATTTTAATGTTTGTGTGGTAATCTTCATTTGTGTTTGTTGAAAGGTGATTACTGTCTTGTTTATTTTAGGGTATAATTTCCCTCCTTGCATTGGTGTTTTCCATCTATTATCCTTTGTAGGGCTGGATTTGAGGAAAGATGTGTAAATTTGGTTTTGTCGTGGAATATCTTTTCTCCATCTATGGTAATTGAGAGTTTTGCTGGGTATAGTAGTCTGGGCTGGCATTCATGTTCTTTAAGGTCTACATGGCCTCAGCTTGGATCTTCTAGCTTTCATAGTCTCTGGTGAGAAGTCTGGTGTAATTCTGATAGGCCTACCTTTATATGTTACTTGACATTTCCCCCTTACTCTTTTAGTATTCTTCCTTTGTTTTGTGCATTTTGTGTTCTGATTATAATGTGACAGGAGGAATATCTTTTCTGGTCCAGTATATTTAGAGTTCTGTAGGCTTTTTTTTTTATGTTCATGGGCATCTTTTTTTTATGTTAGGGAAGTTTTCTTCTATAATTTTGTTGAAGGTATTTACTGGCCCTTTAAGTTATGAATCTTCACTCTCTTTTATACCTATTTTCCTTAGGTTTGCTCTTCTCATTGTATCCTAGAATTCCTGTATGTCTTGGGTTAGGAGCTTCTTGCAGTTTGCATTTTTCTTTGACTGTTGTGTCAATGTTTTCTATGATATTTTCTGCACCTAGATTCTTTCTTCTATTTCTTGTATTCTGTTGGTGATGCTTACATCTATATCTCCTGATCTTGTTCCTAGGTTTTCTATCTATAGTATTGTCTTCCTTTGTGATTTCTTTATTGTTTCTACTTCTATTTTTATATCCTGGATGCTTTTGTTCAGTTCCTTCACCTGTTTCATTTTCTATTCTTGTAATTCTTTAGCGGATTTTTGTGTTTCCTCTTTAAGGAAAACAGGTATTCTACCTGTTTGCCTATGTTCTCTTGTATTTCTTCCAAGAAGTTATTTATGTCCTTCTTAAAGTCCTCTATCATCATCATGAGATGTAATTTTAGTTTAGAGTTTTGCTTTTCTGTTTTGATGGAGTAACCAGGATTCTCAGTGGTGGGAGAACTGGGTTCTGATGATGCCAAGTAACCTTGGTTTCTGTTGCTTATGGTTCTGTGCTTGCCTTTCTCCAGCTTCTTAGTTGGTCTTGCTGTCTCTGACTGTGGCTTGTCCTTCCATCATGCCTATGTGACAGTATTCCTGGTAGAGCAGTTCTCTCCAGGAGGAATTTAGTTATGGAGCACTGTGGTAGAGTCAGCTCTGGGGTACAAACAGAAACCAGAAGGATTCTGACCCCAGTTAATCCTTGGTTCCTGTGTCCTGCTGGCTCTGGGAGCATCCCTCTTGGGCCAGGATTTTGAAGAGAAGTGGTGGTCATACCTATGCTCACAGGTATGTAGGTGTGTAGGGAGACCAGCTTTCTTTTGGAAGTATTTGTGAATGTACCTTTGTGGTACAGGGTCAGCTCTGGGCACAGATGGAAACTTTAAGACTCTTGTCCTAGGCAGCTCCTCAGTTCCTGTGTCCTGAGGTTTCTGGACTTGTTCTTCTGGGCAACAGTGATGGTCTGACTTGTTCTTACTGGCCTATCTGCACTCTTGGGAGACTAGTTCTCTCCTGGCGCCACCTGGGTATGGAGCCCTGTGGCAGAAGACTGGCTCCAGGCACAGAGGGAAAACATGTCCTTATAAGAACAAATAAAGGTCATTAGTGCAAAAGAAGCAAGTAAACTATAAGTACTATGTGATTACTTTTTATAAAATTCAAAGAGATGAACAGGAAGAGAGTACTTTATCCTAGTAAATCTGTGAAAAAATATTTCAAAAGGCATATTTATGGAGCATATGTACACATTAACAGTTTAAATAATGGTATTATAATTGTGTTTAATCCCAACTTCACAGGCTTGGTATAGTTGGAAATCTCACAGCTCCATGCAATGCACCCTGTGGTTGTACAACTTCTGTCTATAATCCTATATGTGGAAGAGATGAGACACAGTATTTCTCTCCCTGTTTTGCAGGGTGTAGAGCTGCTAAACAACTAAGGAAGGAAAAGGTAGATTTGCTTATGGTTCTTCCTCTCCAGTAACATGCTCAATTTGTAGATGGTAACTAGATTTTACTCATAGCTCTCTGAAATTTTGGTTTTATATTTTCCTTACTTTTAGTTTTAGCAACATTCAAAGAAAGCTTAATTTTTGTTTACTGAATTCCATTTCAGCAGCATTCAATGAATTTGATCACAATCTTTCACAACCAAAGAGTTACCCAGTGCTATCCTGTGAGTCATCTTTCCTTCAAATGCCTTCTGCTGAGATTCAAAAATCCTCATTTTACATTTTCCCAATATTTCTTATTTCTGCTTCACAGAAATTCAGATTTGGACATGACTCTTTAAAAATGTGTGTGTGTGTGTGAATCCAGTGCTCTACCACTGAGCTACATCCCCAGCTCATATGTGTGTGTGTGTGTGTGTGTGTGTATACATACACACACACACACATATATATATCATATCTGAAATTATATAAAACTACAAGATATAGAGAACTTATATCAATGGGAGAAATATGACTTAAGTGAATTGAATATGCTCAAAAGTCATTACATATTTCATGGCAGTGACTTGAACCTTCCTATTTCCAGTAATGCTGCCATTACCCAAACTAATTTCTTTTTTCTTAGTCCTTGTTCTGTTGTAGACAGCAATTGCTACACTAAGTACCATTTGTCTAAATTTGTGGGACTCTCTTATTTTGATATTGTGTGTATGCATTGTTGATTTATGTGTGTGTGTGTGTGTGTGTGTGTGTATACACACATATGAAGCACACCTGTGCATGCATGAAAATATTTGATTCTCTGAAATACAAGAGTATTCAGGTGGAAATTAGGTAAATGGAGTACTGGTCAAAGGACAGTGTCTGATGTCATTCATCAGGATCAATTTATCTTGAGTTGTGAGGCAGACTTCCACAGACTAGGAGCTCTCCCCAGTGGGCTAGGGTACATGGTGCCAAATCCCCAGGGAATCACACATTTCTACATTTGCAGCAGTGGGCTCACAAGCACACCAGTATTCAAGGCTTTTAATGTGGGTGCCATGAGAACACCATTTTTGTACCCTCAAGGAATTATTATAGCTGCCCCTTGTGTGCACATTTCATATCTGCTAACTATATTTTCTTCAGGTTTCACATTTTTATTGGAACAAATATGGATCTAGGTACTAAAAGTGTTGTCTTTGTTTTCCTCTGTCTCCTGATACTTGTGAAGAAAAGAGAACAAGAAATAGTATATTTACTAATTTGTAGACATTATATTAACATGTTTAGTAGCACTTATGATTTAATATCATAAGAAGGTTTTTAACAAGCATTAGTATAAAAAAGATTTATGCTATTTATAAAAATTCTTCTCCTGAAAAGTTATGTATTAAAATATGATTTAAGTCTTGAAAATATGGGAGAAATGTAATCACCTACCATGTCTAAATCATTAATTAAGTTTTATCATAAGTGTGATGATTTGAACATAATTTGAATATATGTCACCAAAATTTATGTATCAGAATATTGGCCCACAATATGATGGATATAGAAGGTCATAGGATCCTTAAAATGTTAAGTCACTTTGGAGGGCTGGGATAGTTTGTTCTTTTTTATTTGTTTTTTTTTTTTATTGATTCTTTATAATATTCGCATCTTGCACCCCAGGCCTTCACATCTGATTGTCCCCTATAAACTGCCCTCTGCACTTGCAATCTTCACCCCACAAAAATCCAAAACATACAAAATAATAAACCAAGCCAAGCATGAAACATCTCCTTGTGGAAGCTGAAGTTTGTCAAGTATGTCCCACAGTGTACCCCTTTGTCAAACTTCTCTACAAATGTCTTTTGCAATGAGTCATTGGTCTGGTTCAAGGTCTCTGGTTTCTATATATCATCAGTTTTGGATCCTTGCTGGGACTCCTCCCTGCTGTCATTGTTGTCCTCTATCATGTAAATTCCACAGCTTTGGTTCAGCTCTGTACTTGGGCCTAGATCATGGATGTACTGGTCACTATTTGAGCTCTCCCTTATCCACAGCACCAGGGCCAGCTCTTCAGTACTGCTCCAAACTAGCCCACACAATCCCAGCATTGTCAAGAAGAAGGGTGAGCTCTTCTATACCCATGGCTTCAGGGATGGCTCACCCACACCCATGCTACCACAGTCATTTCTACTGTGGAGCCCAGTCAAGGCAAGGGCTCACTCTCTCAAATGCAGCAGCCAGGGAGAGGCTGGATCAGTTACCCTTGGTGCTGTCTCACCTTTACCTTTGCCATCAGGGCCATATCCACTGTGTTGCCCCTGCAAGCAGCACAGTGTGGTTTTCCAAGAACTACATCCAGTGAGGGGCTGGGCTGCTCTCATGACCTCAGATGAGCTCAACTGACTACTTCAGGCATTAAGGGGTCAAGGGGGGAGAGCATCATGCCTGCACACATGTAC